>CAUYRT010025945.1:0-18855 GCA_963574885.1 Lepilemur ruficaudatus | reverse complement strand
AAAAAGAAAAGGATCAAAAAGCAGTAAAGGGGATGAAAAGGACTGTGGGAGGGGCTCTGTGTGTCCTAGGCAAAGTACCATCCTTAGGACCCTAAGGAATCAGAACTAAAGGGGACAGGATCGGTTCTTATCTCACATATGCTAATGATTTGTCATCTTCAGCCAACATGAGAGGAGAGAAAAACACGAAATTGTCAGGATTTCCCTGCCTCCTCCCCAACCGCCCATCTCTACCTACCCCTCACCTACAGCCGGTGAGGCCCTTCTATCCAAGACTGAAATGGGCATTTTGGAAAAGTGTCACCGGGATTTGTTTGGGCACTGTTTTCCAGTAAGTATGCCAAAGTGACAGACCACATGCTCTGCTTAAGAGCCGTGGATTACAAAGCAAGGAAAACACACGCATGTTGGGCAACAGTTTTGCTACGAAACTTTGAAGTACAAAGGTTCATGTGATTACTCATGGATAAATGTGATTTTGAGACGATTTGTACCTTACGGGGCTTTCTCTTATGCAGACCCAGACCCAAAATGCTGTGTGGAGAAACTTTCTGTGGCATAAGAGAGTTGTAGATACCCGCAAATCTTCCCATCTGTTATTTGGTCTGCTGTTGCCTCATTGCACTAGAGGTTGGTTCCTATCTAAAATTTCTTCCGGGGAGAAAGGATCTTGCTTATAAGGAGACTTGTGGTCATCTGATGGTGGAGCCTTTGAAGGCGCATTGATGCTTTTGCACATCAGGGTCTGGAGTGGTAAGAAAATCAGCCTGTAGTAGCTCTAATCTCAAACTCCCCAAAATATCTGGCAACAGGCAGAGGTCTAGGTGCTCTAGATTCACCTGCTGTTTCCCAAAGCCTGGTTTTTCTTGGAGTTATAAGAGCATAAGTTATTTTCATCAGTAGCCTCAACAACAAATCCAGAGACAAATTAATGTGGATTTAAGATTCTGATTAAATGAACTGAAACCAACTAAAGCCAACTTCAATAAAAATCTAAAAGAAGAAAGGAAGGAAGGGAGGGAGGCGAAGAAATTTATAAAGACAGAGGGGTTCATCACAGAAACCAAGGGCATATTTACACCTGAGCCTCACAAAGGGATTGGGATCCAGGAGATGTAAGCCAGGGAACTCACTCTTTGTCTCTCACCTGCTTCATTCTTTTCCAGTAGACCATACCTCTTAGCTTACATGTTTATAGCCACCTTAAGAGAGTATCTTAATGTCTTAGTGTCAAGCTTGTTTTCCCAGCTTGAATCAGATGTTAATTTCTGGCCCAGTCAATGATGGCCAGAGAGGAGGGTACTTATCGCAAATCTAGTCACTCTGCCCAGTGCCCAGAGAAGGAACAATGACAGTAAGCAGGGTGGAAGTACTAAAAGTTATCTTCTAACCTTCTGGTGCAGGTTATCATTGGGTTGTTCTTACCCACCATTGCGGCCATTCTTTTTCACTTGCCAACTATGTGTTAAATACCTATGATGAGCTTGGTTTTGAGTTACATGTCATGAAGACACAAAGTAGAGTCAGACATGTTCCATCAATTTTGGAGAATAGGACATATATGCATTAGAAATTAAATAGCACTCCAAGGTGTTCAGCAGAAATGGCCATAGTAAAGAATTAACACAAGTCAGTTTGCAGAAGATGTGGCTGGAGGATCACATAGTATCTTAGGAGTCATCTGCATAAGGTTTCCTTTCAATTGAGGGCTCTTTGTACAATGACACAGGGTCTGCCAGCCTCCGCTGGGGTACTTTCTGAATGCTTTGTCAGGCAGAGACTGTACCATCATTGCACAATGTTAATTATTAGTCTGTTCTCCTTTATAATAAAACACAATGAGCCCTCTCATAATTTTTGATCATTGGTCCTACCTCTGAGCATCCTTTACATGTAACAGCCTAGTCAATATTTGAAGGGTGATGACAGATTTTTCCCTCCCCTACCCCAAAAAGTTGAGTGTCCTAAACCCTAAATCTTCCCAAATACTTCAGTGGTTATTTAGAAGATCTGTTGTGTTCCTCTTGGATTTCATTCCCCTCATCTGAAAGTTTTATCTATAACCTTCTTAAATTAGGGAGCAAGATCTAGACACTAGATGGGGGCTGCCTTGTGCAGACTATGGAGGGAATGTGATGAGATGTTTCTGTATAAGGTGGATGGCTTTTGTAGACAGTGGGTCTAAGAATTCCAGAAAATCCAGGATTTTTGTTTCTGTTTTAAATCAGACTTCTGTTCAAATAATAGCCAATCCCATTTTCTCTTTCAAAATGTGGTTCAAAGACTACCTATATCCAAATTAACTAAAATTATTTGTGAAGAATGAAGAATCAGGGCTCCTATCCTAGATTATTGAGTCAGAATCTCTGGGGGTGGGGTTTGAGAATCTACATTTTTTTACTGAACTCTCTAATGTTTCTTATATATACTGAAATTTCAGAACAACCAATATGGTGGTTAAGAATGCAGAACTTCCCAACTTCTAACTGTGTGACCATGGGTAATTTACTTGAATTCTCTGAGCTTTAGTTTGCTCATCTACAAAATGAAGACAATAATTGCTCAGAGGATATTAATTAAAGTAATCATGTATGTGTAGCTGACACTGTTGGTTTCCTGTCCAATTGCCATTCCCAGCCTATCCTCCTCTTCTTTGCCAGTAGAGCCCGGTTTTGTTTGAGTGGGGTGGTCACCATTGCATGTGTTCAAGGAAGGTGACCCAGGAGTGAATCATGATTGGTCTAAGATGATAATGGCAGTCTCGTTTCTCTCGTCATTGTTTGGTTTAGGTATGGGTATGTGATTTAATCCTGAGCAATGAGCTGTGAGGGGAAATTTGTAGGAAACTTTGGGTGAAGATTTCTTAACCAATAGAAAGAGACATTTGGGAGGTGTGCTTTGCGAGATGATGAAATAGTTGTGTGGCACCTGGGATCATTACAGCCATTGTGCAAACACAAGGGGAGACATTGCCCACACATGGAGACTCTCAGAGTTGGAGGATAGATCCTTCACTATGTAGCATGTTATGCTTCTCAACCAACCAACCCTGGGACCAGCCACTCCTCACCAATTATTACATGAGATAGGAAACCGCTACTGTTTAAGCTATTTTCAGTTAGGTACTCTAACTTGCAGCTGATAGCTTTCTAATGGATATAGCATGTAAAGTCATTAGCATAATGCCTAACATAGTATTTGCACAATAATCGCAGCTAGTATTTTTTTATTTTTTTTTATTTTATTTTATTTTTGAGACAGAGTCTCACTCTGTTGCCCGGGCTTAGAGTACCGTGGCGTCAGCCTAGCTCACAGCAACCTCAAACTCCTGGGCTCAAGCGATCCTCCTGCCTCAGCCTCCCGAGTAGCTGGGACTACAGGCATGTGCCACCATGCCTGGCTAATTTTTTTTATATATATATTTTTAGTTGTCCAGCTAATTTCTCTCTGCTTTTAGTAGAGATGGGGTCTCGCTCTTGCTCAGGTGGTCTTGAACTCCTGCGCTCAAACAATCCTCCCGCCTCGACCTCCCAGAGTGCTAGGATTACAGGCGTGAGCCACCGCACCCGGCCTATTTTTATTATTATTAATTGAACTACTTTTCTATTCAATTTAGGTCAGGGATTATAGTGCCAAGCCCTGCTCAAAAATATTTGCTGCAATTTTGCATTGGTTCTCCTTGGTTTCTACTCTTTGTTTCCACCTAATGAAATCATGGGGGCTCTATTATACAATGTGTATCAGTCCTCCTTCCTAGCCTTGAGTTTGCCACAGATTTGACACATTTTTTAGCCTTTTAAGTTTTCCCTTGTCTTTGACCTCCCTTGATATATGGTTGTTATTTGAATAGGAAGAAAAGAGGGCTTTTGTGTTTGAGGTGAAAACACACTACAGTTGAAAGCAATTCAGGGAAAAAGCTTAGTTTCATGATTTATCATGGGTGGTCCCAAGTTAAGTGTTGTAAAGGCATTTGGAGGGCAGCTTGTAGAGAGTAAGGAGTTGGAAATTAATCTGGTAAATCCCTGGAGGTTTTTGTCTGCTGAGGCATCTGAGGCAGTTAGCTGAAATTAGGTGCCCTGCCCAAGGTCATTCAATGATGGCATGACCAAAGAGGGATTAGAATTCACAGTCACAGTGCCTGGAATTCCTGTGCATGACTGGAATCTGCTACGTGATGTTACCCGGGGGCAACACTAATTATTGTGGCAACAATATCTCCGGAGAGCAAGGGAAGGGATAATGGTGCAGTCGTTGACTCAGAATGGTACAACTGGAAGACCTCTCGGGTAGTCTGGTCCCACACTCTCATTTCACAGAGGAGGAAACTGACATTCATAGAGGTCAAGTGACGTATCCAAGGTCAGTCATATGGCTGATAAGAGGCAGAGTGGAGATGACATTTGTCTTACGATGCTTGACTTAGTGCTTTTTCCCTACTGAACTTATTTAAAAATTCTCTTTCTAGCATTTTATGACATGAGAGCTCCAAATGTTTGGCAAAATTGTAGACTGCATTCTCTTACATTCTTTTATTAGATCAATTGCCTAATTTATTCTACTGTTTAGTTTTGACAGAACTTCCTTGTGTGTCTTTTGAATTGCCAGCCAGTGTGCTAGGCCAGTGCTTGCTTTCATGGCTGATTTTTCAAGACATATTTGTGATTATCATGTAAGAAGGCTGATTCTTTTGTGGCTCTGGAAGCCAGTGTTATTACTCTACATATAAACAGCATATATGAAAATGGGGGAAATACTCCTCATGGCTGAACGATCATTATAGACCACCTATTATGTGTTAAGAATTGCTCTTGGCACATAAGATATGTCATTTTTATTCTTGTAAAAAAAGAAGAAAGTCAGTGTTGCTATGGCAGTCTCACGGATGGAGAAATTGGGGCTCAAGGTCATATAGCTAAAAGCTATACAACTGGAGTTAGAAGCTGGGTCTCTTTGAATCCAGAGCCCTTAATAGATCTATAAGAAGAAGAGGGAGTGAGAATTTTGATGAGTTCAGTAATACACAGAAATAATTTGGGACCTAAGGCACAGACCACAGAGGACAGTGTTGGGGGGTAGAGTGACCTGGGCCGTCTGTGGAGGTAATAAGGGCACTGAATTCCAGGAAAAGCAACTACCAGAAACCAAGAGGGTTGCCTGTTTCACAATGTTTCCTGGAGCTGGTCCTGCTTCTGAAAACCTACCAAAAATATGTTTGGTTTGGAAAGCAACATGGCACCATCCACCAGCCAACTGGAGAGGCCAACTGGGGTTGAGGTTTTCAGACTGATATCTCATTCACAGAGGGAACTGTACTCTTGAATTCTACTTTGTGGGGGAGAAGTAGCCTCACTGAGCTTTGACAGACAGTATAGAGTAGGGGGGTAGCACATGGGCTGTGGATTTAGACTTGGTGTGTCCAGTCCCAGGACACCAGTTACCAGAGCTGTGACCTTAGAGCAGGGTCTTTCACCTCTACATTCTTATCTCTAAAGTGGAATAATAATGGTACTTACCTTATAGCCTTGTGGTGAGGGTTCAATGAAAGGATACATGTAAAACCCTGAGCACAGAGCCAGGCACTCAGTACATAAATGCTATCATCATCATCCGTGTTGTGGTTCTGGTGGCTCTGTGTGAGGAATCAGAAGAGCAGGGCTTTACTTTTCCACTTTCTCTACGGATCTGCATTGCTACTTTCTTCAGTAGGCCACACACATCTTCTGGGCTTCGGTGTTGCCATAGAAAGTCAACACAGGAGCATGCTTCCCCATTCATCATCATGTCACATGTGAAATAGGAAGACAAGTGGAGAGATGCCTGGTTCCCATCCTAGGCAATATGTTGCAGTCACTGATGATGCTTTTGTGAAAGTAGATTGTCTCTGAGCCAGATTTGAAGCCAAGCTACCAGGTCCCTAAAAATGGCTGTAAAAACTCAATGTCTTATTTGTACCTATGGGAATTTAATTTATGGAGGTCACTGAGTGGGGATACAGAGAGGCCAATGTTATTAAAGGAAGAATTATTGCTTATGTTTCCCAAGAGGAGGAGGAACACCACACTTGCAGGGACACGTGACAAGCATCGGTTCAGCTAGGAGGCAGAAAGGAGCAAGGGGAAAGCTTAGGCTAGAGCCTTGTTTCTGCAGGAAAGGGAAGGCAAGGCAGAGCAAGCAGTTTGGGGTTGGGTAGTTAGAATAATTTTAGGGGACTTTGAGCTAGAGGGATGGTCTCTGCTTGCCTGATAACTGGCCCTGGAATGATTTAGGGCAGGGGAAATATTGGCTTGGTGTATTAGAGTTAGATACAAAGATGGTTGGGGGATATGGGCTTGAGATTGGTTGGTTTGCATATGAAAGGCATGCTTGCAAGCAAGTTACCATCTTTAGGAATTATTATAGCTATTATAGTCTCTGCCCAGGTCTATAAGATACCCCAAATGTTGAAACATCAAAAGATACAGAAAATTTTTTTAAAAAACATGATTAATATACTGATTCATCTGGTCCCACCCTCATTCTCTGGTTCCCTAAAGGCTCTCTGAAAATAGACAAAGTCATAGGTATCAAAGTCAAGTGCACAGGTTGAGCAGCTTTCAGGGAAAATGAAAAGAAAAGCAACGACAAAGAAAAGAGTTATGGGAAAACCTACCACACCCCATTGTATCTTTTAGTAGCTAGACTAGGCAACCAGTAAATTCACATCAGCCCTGCAGCTGTCTGTTGCTGGTTTAGAATCCTCAGTTTTTCTGTCTAGAAAGAAGTCTATGTTACAGCTGCGGATTTTACCCCACAAAAGCAAACACCACCTAACTCTGGCCCACGCAAGAACACACATGTTGTGAATTATTCACTCTATCTGATTTTCTTTTACAGCAGCTATTTTGTAACAGGTGTAAAAGATTTAAAAGGCTGAATAAACTCTCACAGAGCAGTGTTTTACAGCTGCTTTGACTTGTTAACCAATGCACATATTCCTGAGCTTTGAGCATATTATAGAATTACGATTCATGCTTATCCACACTTGTAGCCAAACAACCCGGGAACCCAGACCTTGCTCCGGTTTTATGGCCACAGACTATTCTCACTGCAATTTATCTTGTATGTGCTAATGGGTGTCTTGCTAATAAAGGTCACTGGGCATTAGATAAAGGAAAACAAATCTTGAGACCACAGTTTTGGGAGGATTGCATTTATTCTCAACACTGCACAAGAGTGTTTTCATTTTTTCCAACAATACTGGTCATATACGTTGCTTTGATCTCTAAAATTTGACCTCTCTAAACATTTATCAAGCCCCTACTAGACTGTAAACTCCTCAGGGGCTTGTTCATATTTTTACATCCCTTTCATAAGCAGCTGAATTGGGCACACACTATCAGCTAAAACGAATACTTGATTAGGTGATTGTTTTACTGCAATGTTTCTCAAGGTATACTCCATGGTTCACTTAAGGTTGAAAGAATCCATGTGATGAGCCTTAAATGAATAAATTAAAAAATACAGTCCCTTTTAGTCTGGAGCTCCTTACATGCAGTGGCCTGCTTACTAGTAAATAAGTTAGTCTACTAAAGGTTCTAAAATTAGGTATACATATTTTTGTTGAACTTGTCGAGTATTCCACGAGGGAATTCTAGAGTTTGTTGAGTATTGTACTAAGATAGCTTGCTGGCATGCAATACTTAACATTATAAAACTCCCACTGTGTGTGCGCACAGAGATAGTTGAACTTGACACCATATTTGGGAAGTATCTTTGTTATCGGCACATCACAGATTTTTTTTTCTTGAGTTGGTCATTCTTTTCAATTGCTACTATTCTGGTTTTTTTTTTTTTTTCTTTTTAGAGATGGGATGGGACTCTTGCTCAGGCTGGTCTCCAACTCCAGAGCTCAAGTGATCCTCTCTCCTTGGCCTCCTAGCTATTCTTGATTTAACTAATATTTTCAAAATTTTGCTTTTGCAGTCTTTGTTATTATTGAGGGTTTTTTTTAACTGGAAAGTGGAATTGGGTAGACTATATGGACCACAGGATATTTTGCCTGCCTGAGTTATCCCCAATCAAAAAATGTAGAGACCCACAGCACTAGACCTGAGCCTGTCATGTTGTGACTGATGTTGTGACCGACCGTGAGGTTCAGCACAAATGATTTGTTGCTACTAATAATAGAAATACCATTTGTGAGTGATTTCTACTTCTGTATAAATTGATGAAGACTCAGGGTTCCTCCTATAATAATGCAATTCTTGTTCACTTGCCTTTGCTATGCTTTCCTGAATGGGAAAGAAAGGGGGAAGAATCATAAAGGTGGAAATTGTACTTAACCTGAAACCTACCTTGTCAAAGCCACATCTGCAGTGGGTGACTTGCTGATGTTTGTAGCAGTGGTGATTACCAATTATTGTAGTGCTTTTGAGCTATGACTTCATGGCTTCTTCAGGCTTCTTCAGTTTCTTTTCATTTCTCTCTCCCTGAGTATGAAAAGTGAGTTATCAATGGCCTCAACAATCTTCCTATCTCCCTTATCTGCATTGTAAATTTAGTTTTGGCGTGTACCAGTGTAGTACTCCCTAAAAAAAGTTATCCATGGGCAAATGTGCAATAAAGAAGAAGGCAAGGGAGCTATGATGGTTTTCTAGAACTGAACAATGATTCCCAAAGTACAGGCACCCAGAATGCGGTTGTGCCTAAAACGTCCTCAGCAGGATCACTTGAGCCCAGCCTGGGCAACATGGCAAGACCCCATCTCTAAAAAAAAAAAAAAAAAAGAGCTTTGGAATCTTCAAATGGGTGATTTTATTATATCATTGGCATGCTTATAAAGTGCTTCAGAATTTCATCTAAAGCAAAATGACAACATATGGTTTACCAGACAGAAAATTAATTCTAAGATTTTCTGTGATCTATTTACACCCCTGTGGAAGTGTCTCCTGCATGGGAACAATGCCGTCTTTTGTGTGAGACAATGTGTGGAAAAAATTGAGATCTGTTCAGTCTACACTATTTATTGAGCACTTTCTTGTCCCAGACCGTGTTCTGTGTGTTGCAGATTTGGCAGTGAACAAAGCAACATCTTTGCCCTCATGGTACTTACATTCTAGTGGGGAAAACTGACAAAAACAAGTGGATGTGTAAAATGTCAGGTAGGGATGAGCATTGTGAAAGAAGGTGGATAGGACGGGATGGGGTGGGAGGAGGCTATGTCAGGTAGAGCGACTGGAAAACGCCCTACCTACTGGAAAACTCTGACAAGTGAGCAGAGAATGAGCGAGGCGGAGGAGGGCAGCTCTCTGGGGAAAGAGTGTTCTGAGTGGCGGGACTGCAAGTGCCACGGTCTCGAGGGAGGAGTGTGTTGTATTTCCAGCTGACTGCCTGGAGAACGTGTGGAAAGCAACGTGGTGGCACAAGAGTCAAATTTGAACCTGGCATTTTTAGGAGGAAAGAGAGAAGCCTTCAGCTTTCAGATCTCTGTCAAGGAGCCTCATAATTGTGCTTCAAAGAACAGTTCTCTCGGAGCCTGGATCATTGGTTCATATACCCCAGGCTATTTTTATTTCTCTTCCTGATATCTTATAGGCCAAAAAAATGGTTTTCTATCTTCACTTTCCTCTGTTCATTTGGATGGATGTCAGAAAATACAAGGATAGGTGTTTTTCTTATAATCACTGCTTTTCTCCTTCCATTGCAGGCACATATACTCAATCCTACCCAAATTCTTCAGTCCAGCTGGTGTTCACATTTTTACAAAACAGAAAGAATTTGGTGATTAGTGAAACTGATTCTATTTACTTCGAAATATTACATGAGGCAGTGATCTGCACCTAAATGTTGGTTCTACGAAGAAGATATTTCGTGGCTTTTTCTCACCACTACTCTCAGCCCACTGGTTCCTTGCATTCTTTGAGCAGGGGCAACTTTATGCAACCTCCGAATGGCATACATCAACTTGAGTAGTTCCTCTGTCTGTGAGTTGAAGCAAGTTAATTATGGGAAGAAATAAATGTACAGTATCATAAATGTCAGTATTGATTATAGTTGGTCATCAGAGAACATGTCTGCCCAACAAGGAAAGCACCTCAGGTCACACACCGATGTTTTATCAGCCATTGGGCTAATGATATAGTCAGTTTTAATGCAAAACATTGTACAGACACTTTTCTTGAAATGATAAGAAAAAGAGAATCTATCTTTTGCCTGGAGCTGCTAAGAGGGTAAGAAGTAATTCAAGAGCCAATGGACGTCATTTTGTCATCCTCGAGAGAAGTACTACCTGAAAATGAGCCAAGCCAGAGAAGAGCAGAGCTGGGGCACTGTTTGAGAACCTGAAGCCACCCACACCTCAAGCCAGGTTACCTCTCACTGGTCTTCTCAGTTATTTGAGCTAATGAATTCTGAGAAGAATTTACTCTGTTTTTTTCTGCATTTAAAATTTGTTCTTTGCTTGAGACAATTCCAGTTTGGTTACTGTCACCTGCAAGTGAAAAAGATCTTTCATCTGGCTGCCTGTTGGTGCCTCCCAGCAGGACACTAGAGCATCCAATAAAAGGGAGAGGATGAGGAAAGCCTTCAATTGCCAGGAGGAAACATTTCAATGCTGGGCATATGATGGAATCATTCAAAGTACATAAATCAGTTAGTGCAGTTTTGGAAGTTATGAAGCCTAAGTCTTTGTTCTTTTTGCTCTGCTATAAATGGAATAGAAGAAAAATCCACCACAACCACGTCTAATCTGAGTTCTGCTCTCCAAAATTTTCAGCCATGAAAAGCCAATGTTAAAAGATATCTTCCAGAAAAAAAAAAAATACATAAATTGGACTCCACTAAAATTAATGGCTTTTTTTTTTTTAGCATCAGAAGACACTATCAATAGAGTGGCAAGGCCATCCTCAGAATGGGAGAAAATATTTGCAAATCATATGAATAATAAGAGATTAATACCTGGAATATATAAATAACTCCTACAACAAAACAAACAATCTGATTTAAAGATGGGCAAAGGACCTAAATAGACATTTCTCTAATTAAGATATGCAAATGGCCAATAAACACATAAAAAGATGTTCAACATCACTAATCATTAGGGAAATGCAAATCAAAACCACAATGAAATATCACCTTACATCCATTAGAATGACTATTATTAAAAAATAGAAAATATGTGTTAGCGAGGATGGAGAAATTGGAATCTTTATGCATTACTTGTGGGAATGCTATAGCTACTATGGAAAATGATATGACAGTTTCTCAAAAAATAAAACTCAGAATTGCCATATGATCCAGCAATTCCACTTCTCGGTACATACCCAAAAGAACCGAAAGCAAGAATTTGAACAAATATTTGTACAGCCATGTTCAGAACAGCATTATTTAACAATAGCCAATGGGTGGAAGCCACCCTAGTATACATCAACAGATTAACCGATAAATGAAATTTGTATGTACATATATTGGAATGTTATTCAGCCTTAAAAAGGGAAGAAAATGGTAACACAAGCTGTGACATGGATGAACCTTGAGGACATCATGCTGAGTGAAATAAGCCAGTCACAAAAGACAAACATGGTGTGATTCCACTCGTGTGAGGTAGTTAGAGTAGGCACATTCACAGATGTAGAGAGCAGAATGGTGGCTGTCGGAGCCTTGGGAAAGGGAAATGGGACTTACTGTTCAATGGGTATGGAATTTCTGTTTGGGATATTGAAAAAGTTCTGGAAATAGACAGTGATGATGCTTGCACAACAGTGTGAATATACTCAATGCTAGTGAATTGCAAACTTAAAAAATGGTTAAAAAGGTAAATTTTATGTGTATATATTTTACCACAATAAAAAATAAAGTTAAAAGATATCTTCCAGAAGAATGGTGCTTAAGTTAACAAACAGAATCTGCCCCCAATCCTAATCAATTAATGTCAGACAGAAAAATGGAAAGGGGGGAATGATTGGTTATAATGATTCAGATTCATCAGCAAAACTAGGGTTTTAAAACTCAGCTACGTACGACAATTGGGCCATTTGCAAGCATGGAGCCTGACTGCGTGAGCTTTCGTCTTTGAGTGAAGGTGGAGAAGGAGGAATGACAGACCCTCATTGATTTTTTTATGCTGCCTACCTTTTTTGCTTCTTCATAGTTGTAGCAAGAAAGAAAAGCCTGCCTTTATTTTTAATGTAGCAGTAGCTCTGCTACTTTTGTTTAATTTAACTGTTTAGATGCTTCATTTCCCTCTTATGTTCTTAATGTCATCAACATGAATTTATTTAAGTTTGGGTAGACATGATGGTCAGTGGTTTTGTGCAGCTTATTCTCTTTGGTCTTCTAGATAGCAATATTGGGCAATACAATAAAATAATGATCTATGAGCCACATTTCATTAATTCCTCAATCATATTTCCCAACATAAAGGGACAGGTTGTTATTGATGCCTTGATGTCCATACCTCCCAAATTCACTGATAATATGTAAAGCAATTAGCACGGTGCCTGGCCCATAGTAAGCTCTCAATAATAGTTGTTGTTGAGTTGTTGTTTTAATAGCCAAAGAATGACAACTGTTATTTCTTTTTATTAATTAAAGAGACTAACCTAATTTAACTGTTGATATTTTATTTCATTTTTTAGGGGATGTAATATATGTCAGGCCATTTACTTCATTTTATGGTAGCTCACAACACTGCTATGAAGAAGTACACAGAATTATTATTTCTGTGTTACAGGTGGGGAGACCAACACTTAGAGAGGATAAGTGATTTGCTCAAGATCACACAGACAGGGAGTAATGGAGCTGAGATTTAAACACAGGCTGTCGGCTCCGGAATCTGTGTTCTTAGCAAGACATCCACAGCCTGGCAGAATGAGGCAGACTTGGTCCCTTTCTTCTTAGAGCTGGAGGGGAAAACAGGCCTTAAACGAGTAATTACAAATGATGCATCTTACCAGGCAGAACTAATCTTATCCCAAGAAAGTGACACTTAAGCTGAGAACTGAGGGAAGGAGCCAGACACAAGAGACATTGGGTCAGGCCTCCCACCTGCAGATGTGGAGCAGGTCGAGGCAGGACTGTCTGTGTCTTATCTTGGATTCCTCCAGCAGCACCTAGCATCTTGCCCTGAACAAAGTCTACATGAAACAAACGTTCCTTGACTCTATTAAGATAAAGACATTTCATTTTCTTCCCCATTGATGATGACTGTTTCGAGTAGAAGTCTTACTTAATAATTATTCATATATCAAAGTCTTCACAGTGCCTTTTAAGGTCACAGAATCAAATTCTCCTTTCAGTTACCTGTAGGTGACACCCACTAATTTCAGTGGAAGTGAGATGTGTCTACGGGAAGGGAGAATTTGGTGGGTGAGATATTGCATGGCAATTAATGACAATTCCAGCCCCTTCACATGCACGTCTAATATCTGTAATCACTGTTCGAGAAGATTACATGCCACACGAGTTAGCGGCTGTGGAGTCGGGAGCCATCTCCACCTTTCGATAGTTGCATGTTCCTTATCCTCTTCTCTTGTTACTTTCCTTCTCAGGTTAACATCAACTTATTATAATTTTTTTTCTGGCACCTAGTTTTCCAGGTTTAAAAAGAACTGTAGCATAAGGGATTTTTTTTTCAAGATAGAAATAAGTATTTTCCGAATTAAATTGTAGGGGGGAAAAGTTGCCAACTATTGCTTCCTGAAGTTCTTTCCAAATTGGAAGTATTGCCAATCCACAGCAGTTCGGCTGGGGTGTGTCTGCTGCCGACCCCGGGACCCACTCAGGCCATGTGCATCTGCTCTCTGTTGTCTTAGCACCATGCTCAGGAAGGAAATGTCTCCTGTTCAGGTTGTGGTTTTGGATCTGTGAATCATTTGGGTATCCCTATGCATGTAACAAAGTATTTCAAACAAAGAATAAACATGTAAATGTTTAGTGCCTGGGAGCTACAGGCAGAGATGTATCAAAACACTTTCTAGTAACGCTTTCTAATAATGCTCTCATTTATCTCCAACTTCATTTGCTTTTTTTCCTCCTTTTCCTTTCTTCTCCGTCTCCTCCACTCAGATTATATGATGGAAAAAAAAATTAAATGAAGAGTTTAGAAATTCAATTTCTGGATGCAGTTCTGCCATTGACCTTGGAATCAGAGACAAATCACTGAATTTCTCTTGGGCCTGATTCCTTCTTTTGTTCAGTAAATATTTGTTGAAAACTTACCATGAACACTATTTTACTTGGAATTCAGAGGAAACATACATAGTCCCTGGTGTCATGGAATCTTTTGCTGACATTCCTCTGGAAAAATGAGATGTGACCACAAAGAGACAGAACCCAACATCGTGATGTAAAGTCAGACACATTTGTCTGTAAGTCTGTGGCTTCTTTGTCTATAAAATGGGTAGAACATAATATATGCTATATCTCCCGGACATTAAAGCCTTATTTATTTATTTTTTTGAGACAGGGTCTCACTCTGTTGCCTGGGCTAGAGTGCAGTGGCGTCATTATAGCTCACTGCAACCTCAAACTCTTTGGCTGAAGCAATCCTCCTGCCTCAGCTTCCCAAGTAGCTGGGACTCCAGGTACACACCACCACGGTCAGCTAATTTTTCTATTTTTTGTAATGATAGAGTCTTGCTATGTTGCCCAAGGCTGGTCTTGAATTCCTGGTCTCTAGCAATCCTCCTGTCTCAGCCTCCCAAAATGCTGGGATTATAGACATGAGCCACAGTGGCTGGTCTTAAAGCATTATTTACAATTCAGCATATGCAAAGGATCTAGAATAGCCAAAATAATTTCTTAAAAGAACAAAGTTAAAGGAGGTCTACTATCTGATTTGAGGACTTACTATAAAAGCTGCAATAATCAAGACAGTGTGGTAGGGGCATAAAGATAGACACATGGATTAATGTAACAGAGTTGAAAGTCCAGAAATAGACCCACACTTACATGGTCAATTGAGTTTTGATAAAGTTCCAAGGTAATAAAAGGATAGTCTTTAATAAATCATGCTGGAATAACTGGATCTCTGTATTAAGAAAGACACCTTGACCTTTTCCACACAGCATACACAAAATTTAACTCAAAATAGATCATAGGGCTAAATCTAAGAGCTAACACCGTAAACTTTCTAGAATAATACATAGCAGAAAATCTTTGTAACCTTGGGTTAGGTAAAGTTTCTTATATAGAATATAAAAAGCATAAACTATAAAAGAAAAACTGATAAATTGGGTTTCATAGAGATTAAAAACACTAGCTTGTCAAAAAAGAACATTAAGAAATTCAACAATTAAGAAAATAAAAAGGTAAGTCACCAATTAAGAGAAAATATTTGTAAGGCATATATCTGACAAAGGTTTGTATCAAGAAAACATAAATTTCTCTTACAACTTAATAAGAAAACAATCCAATAATAAAATGAGAAAAAATATTTGAATAGCATGCCATTACTCCATTTTAAGTGTACAATTAAATGATTATTAGTAAATTTACCAAGTTGCACAGCTATTCACATAAATCAGTTTCAGAAGATTTCCTTCCCCCTATTCGTATGTAAATTATACTTCAATAAAGTTGTCTTTAAAAAAAAATTTTTGAATAGACAATACATGAAGGAAGATATATGCATGCTCAAAAAGCGTATGAAAAGATGCTTAGACTCATTGGTAATTAGAGAAATGCCACTTAAAACCACCACAATGTGATACCACTATACTCACACTAGAATAGCTAAGGTCAAAAATACTAACAAAAACAAATGTTGGTGAAGCCGTAGAACCACTAGAAATATCATATACATTGCTGGTGGGAATGCAAACAATGCAGCCGTTTTGAAAAATGAAGTTCCTTAAAATATTAAACATACACTTACCATATCACCCAGTAATCCAACCCTTAGGTATTACTCAAAAGAAATGAAAACATGACACTCGCTAAAAGACTTATATGAATGTTTATAGGATTATTTTACAATAGTGCCAAACTTCAAACAATCAAAATGCTCATCAACTGGTGGATAGATAAAAAGAAAATGGTGACAAACAACAAAATATTAACAACTAAAAGGAATGGAATTGGGATTCAGGATACACTACCCCAAAATATGACTGCAGGAGACCAGAATATGCCACCTTGGAATATGCCTTTTTGGCATAAATATTATTTTGAGCTGATTATTTTGAGAATTAACAGACATAGGAGAAAATGAGGGTAGAGATTATTCTTCTGTAAAAGAAATTGACGTCTATAAAGGAAGTCTCCATTTGCAAGGGTGTCACCCTTTCTAAAGCACCAGGAAAAAGGATGACCAAACACTAGGGACTCTTATCAATGGAGAAGGTACTGACTTAAATCTTTACAACAAATCTGAGCTTTATTTATGGTGCTTTTCCTGGCCACTTCCCCATAGCTGAGCCTTCCCCACACCTTTCTTTATTTGATTCAGGGGCCGTGGTACATATAGTATTTAAGTCTGAAGTCTAAGCAACTCTTTGAGATCTAATTTGGAGATTTGATTCACTTTTTCCTTTGTAAATCCAGTGTATATATGAGGTACACATGTATTAAACTTTTGTATGTTTTTCTCTTATTTAATCTGTCTTCTGTTACAGGAGTCTATCCCAACTAAGAACTCACGAAAGGTAGTGGAAAAATTATTTTTTCTCGCCTACAGAGCATTGATACAACAACGTGGATGGATTTTAAAGGCATCATACTAGGTGAAAGAAGCCCAAAACAAAATACCACATATAGTCCTATGTGATTCCATTTACCTAAAATTTTTAATAAAAATTCTAAAAAGGCAAAAATTGGTGAATTTCTTTCTTATAAATTATTCTTCAAGAGAGCTGTAAACAATAGTTGATTCAAAACAAAAATGTATGGCTCACGTCTGTAATCCTAGTACTCTGGGAGGCCGAGGCAGGAGGATTGCTTGAGCTCAGGAGTTCGAGACCAACCTGAGCAAGAGTGAGACCCCATCTCTACTAAAAATAGAAAAATTAGCCAGGTGCCATGGCACATGCCTGTAGTCCCAGCTACTCAGGAGGCTGAGGCAGGAGGATCACTTGAACCCAGGAGTTTGAGGTCGCAGTGAGCTGTGATCACACCACTGTACTCTAGCCTGGGCAACAGAGACTCTGTCTCAGAAATTAAAAAAAAAAAAAAAAAGTACTTGGAGCTTATAGAAAGCAATTCAAAAGGCAATATTTTGGCAGTTTCAGAGGACAAAGGAAAAGTTGACAGCACAGTAGGAGAATTTCTGAGGTTCATCCAGGAGAAACTTCCACTCATAATGGATCCCCGGAAATGCTAGGCCATATAGCACTCAAGTTAGGATACTCTGGAAGCACAGGCAGAAATGTCAGGCACAGAAATAGGATTCTTATCACTCACACAGAACTCTCAGTCAGAGGCCACAGGCTGTGTGTGGCTTCATTGCTTTATCTGGCTAGATAAACCCTTAGGGGGTTTTCCTCATCTGCTCTCTGGAGCCCTGGAGGTGAGAGGGTAGCAGGTGGGGCAGCCCAGCCTCCCAGGGCTTGAGTCACTGACGTGGAAGGTGTCCCCTCACTTTGGCATTTCTGCAGCCCTGCAGTCACTCATAACGCTTCATCGGGAACTTTAGGTTTTCCAGTTTGCTCTGAGGGCTCCTTCGCTGCATGTTCTCTGCAGGACTTGGGTGTTTCCTGTGGTGCTGGTTTCTCGAGGGCCTCAGCATCCCAAGCAGTAAAGAGCCAAGGTTTACTTCTCTTGGGAGACCCTCCGAGCCTGGCTTGAGTCCCCTCCCCAATCCCTTCAGCCCACGCTCCTAGTCCCCAACTTGCTTCCCTCTCAGCGCTCGGTTAGCTGCTACCTCTCCCAGGAGGTGTTGGTGAAGACCATGATTTCACCTTGAAACTTCCCCTGCCTGAACAGGCATCATAGACACTCACTCATGGCTTCCTTCCACCTCCTTAGAATCATAATACCACAAATAACTGGAATCCAAAAAGACTTTACAGAAATCTACATCCAGGTTTTCCAAAACGTCTTCCTCAAAACTGAAGGGTGTGAATAGGTGCTCAGTGGAAAATAGATTCCATTGTTAAATGCATTTAGAAAATGTCAATTAAACAGGTTTCTCTTTACTGTGTCCTACAAAAAGTCTCAATACCCACATTTTGATAAGGAGTGCCATGACTTGGGATGAGGGTTAATAAGGAGTGGGGATATGATATACAGTGTTTGATCAGAGAAACATTTTCATCTTTCAGACTGTATAGCAGTAACAGAAATATGTATCAAATAGAAATATCCTGGGTCTAGGCATAGTGGCTCACACCTGTCATCCTAGAACTTTGGGAGGCAGAGGAGGGAGGATCGCCTGAAACCAAGGAGTTTGAGACCAGCCTGGGCAACACAGTGAGACCCTGTCTCTACAAAAACATAGAAAAATTAACAAGGCATAGTGGTATATGCCTGTAATTCCAGCTACCCAGGAGGCTGAGGTGGGAGGATCGATTGAACCCAGGAGTATGAGATTACAGTAGGCTATGATTGTACCACTGCCCTCCAACCTGGGAGACAGAGTGAGACCGTTGTCTCTTAAAAAAAGAAAAAAGAGGTCGGGCACAGTGGCTCACACCTGTAATCCTAGGACTCTGGGAGGCCAAGGTGGGAGGATCACTTGAGTTCAGGAGTTCAAGACCAGCCTGAGCAAGAGCAAGACCTTGTCTCTACTAAAAATAGAAAGAAGTTAATTGGCCAACTAAAAATATATATAGAAAAAATTAGCCGGGCATGGTGGCGCATGCAGGTAGTCCCAGCTACTCGGGAGGCTGAGGTAGGAGGATTGCTTGAGCCCAGGAGTTTGAGGTTGCTGTCAGCTAGGCT
>CAUYRT010025944.1:0-26384 GCA_963574885.1 Lepilemur ruficaudatus | reverse complement strand
AAATTCTGCCTGCCACTGTGCTCCTCATCTTCAAGGCTCTCATCTCCTTCACAAAACTTCTTGAACCACCACTGCACTGTACGTTCCTTAGCAGTTCCTGGGCCAAATGTGTTGTTGATGTTGTGAGTTGTCTCCACTGCTGTACTACCTATCTGGAACTCGAATAAGAAAATTGCTCGAATTTGCTGTCTAACATCATTTCCATAGTCTAAAATAAATATAAAATAAAAAGGAGGCAATAAGTCATTAGCAAAAAAACATAAAGCAAGAAATGTGCATTAAAATGATGTATAGCATAACCACATTTATTTAAGAATGTATTCCAATATTGAACAGCAAATTTCAATAATGCCAAAACCGCAATTACTTTTGCACCAACCTAATACTATCCCCACCCTTCCCAAAACCCTCCTATTTTTATTTTCTGGAATTTAAGTTTGTCCAGATGTGGCCCTGGCTTAGGTAACACCGTGAACATTTAGGAGATTGTGTCTTTTTACCTGACCAATTTAGATTTTTCTGTGATTAATTGCTGAGGAAAGAGATGGGCAGTTTCACAGGAGAGCGAAAGTCCAGGTGAGCTGTCGGTAAGCCAGGGAGAGAATTCTCCTTGGCTTCTCCTAAGCTTTCCTCTCTTGGGTCTGAACATGAAGCTGTCTCCATACATGCAAAGTCACAGCACCTGGGTACTAAAAAAACATCCTCATGCATGGACAGGCTGAAGTCTATCTGGGAAGACAGCCCTGTAAGGGACCCCACACCGAGGATAAGAAAACTATCTCTTGTAAACTGTATTATTTAGTTGCAAGCTATTTTCTACTCATGTGATTTTTTTTCATTCCAGGGCCTTTAGCACGGTCTTGTTTAAATGTTCCAGCCTGGTTTGAAAGGGGAGACCCTTGACTAAGAGCAATAAATGGGGCGCAGAGCCCTTCGAAGGCCATGCAGCAGCAGCGGTAGTAGTAGAGAAGTGTGTTCTGCTTGTTAGCAATGCAGATGCCCAGGCCTCCCACCCTCCTCCAGACCTGCCGCCCTCTAGATGGGAGGCCTAAACCTCCGCATTTTGAAGACATGCTCACTACAGTTTGAGAAGCACTGCCTAAGGAGAAGAAGAAGGGGAGATGGATTTTTTCCCTCCTTCGCAGGTACCTTGTAAGCTCGAGGTTTGATTTTATTAAGGAAGATGGTAGTTTCCTTTCTGGGGCAGAGGTAACGTTTATTTCCTGACCATGCAATCTTACACAGTGTGATCTAACAGGGGCACATCTGGCTAAAAGGTCCTAAGCACCTGGACCTTTGCCCAAGGCCTCCACTGCAGCTCTGTTGCTCACTTACGCTCCCAAACTTTAGTGGGCTTATTTTCATCTGTGAAGACGCGGAGCAAGACCCTTTAAGGGGACTATTTTACGGTCATCCCCACGCCTGTTTTCCTAGTAGCCAATTGCAGGAACAGACCGTTCAGATGCATAAAGAGAGACACATAGTGACACTCAGCAGGGAAGCAGGTCTTTTCTAAATAAGCAGCCTCCTTGTTTTCCTGCTCTGTGTTGTGTTTACAGCGTGGGAGGCTAACCAGCCCAGCTGACTCAGAAACAGAAAGAAAAATCAAGGAGCTGGGAGCTGGGGAGTTGGCTCAGTCCCTGACTCACTGCGTGGTTTGTGGTGAAGTCATCAGCCATCCCCCTCCACCCTGGCACCCCGTAACAAGAAGGAAACAACATTACCTGGCTTTGTAAGCTGAGAATGGTAGAATCATGGATTCTGGTTATTCAAAAGAAGTTTGCAATTTCCAAAATGTGATGAGTCTGCTATTTGAAAGTCGAGGTGAGGAAGAGGACTGTGGACTGATGTTTGACCATGTGTACTATTGTGGGAAAAATATTATCCCAGAGTTAGACCAGGTTTCCAGTCTTGGCTTTGATACTAGCCCATCTGTGTGACCCTGGGCAAGTTGCTTGACCTGGGACAACTCACTTGACTGTGGCAAGTCACCTGACCTCATAAACCCTCACTTTCCTTAATGCAAAATGTGAGGTGGGTTAGGTATTGTCTAAGGTCCTCTCAAGGGCTCTAGCCCTGTCTATGAGTCATTTAGAGGGAAATGACCTTCGCTCAGGAGTACCATTTGTTGCTCTCACTTCCTTCAAGTCCAGTCAGAGGTAGTTTCATCTTTGAACAGACATCACAGAGCAGAGTAGTCTCTATAACACCTCCTGTGTGTCTTCATATAGAATTTAAAATTAAAATGATATGAAGCGGCTGGGTCCGATGGCTCACACCTGTAATTCTAGCACGTTGGGAGGATGATGCTGGAGGATTGCTTGAAACCAGGAGTTCCAGGCCAGCCTGAGCAATGGCATGACCCCACTTCTACAAAAAATAGAAAAATTAGCTGGGTGTGGTGACACATGCCTATAGTCTCAGCTACTCAGAAGGCTGAGGCAGGAGGATCTCTGGAGCCCAGGAGTCTGATGTTACAGCGAGCTGTGATGATGCCACTGCACTACAGCCTAGGCAACAGAGTGAGACCTAGTCTAAAAAAAACCAAAATAAAACAGTGTGAAGCCATAAAGCAAATTTTAGAAAGTGTAATAACATCCTCATTTTTCCTACAATGATGGTTTTAAAATCTTTTCTTGGGAATAGCAACTAAATTCTTTAAAAACAATGATTTTGGTGCTCCTGATTTGCAGGAGGCAGGAATGTGTGTTTATGCTGCATCCTGGTTAACTCAGTGTAGGAAAGACCATCTTGCTGTCTCTGCAGGGGCCTTGCTGGAAATTGAGCCTCCACCACAAAGAGGAGAGAATTCTGCTCAGTGAGGAGGAATTGGCGTGTGAGGTAGGGAGCAGAAAGGAATCCAGAAAGGTAAACACTTGATGATGAACTGAATGCTGAGGTTCCAGCTCAGGTCAGATCTCCAGTCCGTGTTTTGATTCTGATAGCAGGGAAGGGAGTGGTGTCTGCCTCATGGTCTTTCTTACCCCTATCCCACACCCCAGCTGGCTGGATAAAAAGATGCTTGCATTACTATGAGAATCACTCCGAGCTCAGTAACTCCTTGTCCTTATCAGGAGACTTTTGATCAGGTCCTTCAGGATGTGGGACTGTCAGGTGGTACAAAGCACAGAGCCAAGAAGGCTGTGTGGACATATGTGAGGCCTGCACATCCAGGGTGGGACCTCTAGGGTCCTTTCCTTTTCCCATTGTTTTGTCTTTTTCTTTCCTTGGAATTCCCGTCACCACCCCAACACAGCTCCTCTGCCCTCTGCTCTGGGGGACTTATCCTCTCTTCTGAAGCAGAAAGCAAACAGAAGCTCAGTCATCTGCCAAGATCCAGCCTGTGGGACAGCCCAAGAACCACCTCATCACGTTCCTAGTGTCTGCTGTTTGGGATCCAATGGAAAGGGTCAGATGACGTCACCCAAGTGGCTGACACATAGCTATTCATTATCTGTAGAGTTTGGGGTGGTAACCTGGGGCCAGGAAATGTGATAGGGGCCCGGTCATGGAGGACCTTTCTTGCTTAGGCACTTGGGATGGGGACACTCTAAATAATTTTAAACAAGAAGGTGATAGATCAGATTTGTGCGATAGAAAAACCACTCAGTGAGGAAAGCGGATTATTGCAAAGCATTCATGGGGAGATATATTGGTGGCTAGAATGGGGGTGGTGTGAGTGGCAATGGAGAGCAGGGTCCAGATTCCTGAGATCCGGGGGGAGCATTGATTAGTCTGGGTGAGTTATTGACTTTGGAGGGGTTCAGAGTGAGGAAGAGGAGAAATCTAGGTTTTTGGTTTGGACAACAAATGAGTTGATCCTGAGACTAGTCACGAAAATTGGGAATGCAGGTACAGGAACTGTATTTTCTGGGAGAAAGGAGACATTGAAATGATGAGTTTGATTTTGAGTATATGATTATGAGATATCTATGGGATATTCAAATACAGATGTTTATTAGACAGTAGTATACACCTATCTGGGGTTTAGGAAAGACATTGGAGCTAGAGAAAACCACAGGGATAGCTGAGATTGCCTAGGGAAGGGACACAGAGTGACCAGAGCAGAGGTCCTCAGACTACACTCCAAGCAACACTCATGTTAGAGCAAAGGAGCCCTGCAAGGGAGGCCAAGAAGGGGAGGTCAGAGAGGGAGGAGGGGAATCAAGGGACCTAAAGGAGGAGTGCCCAACTGTGACAAGTGTGGCTAAACAGGTAAGAGAAGATAAAAGTGAAGTATCCATTGGAAACAGCAAAAAAGGGGGTGGTCTGCAACCTTGTTAAGGGCAGTGTTAGAGGTGTGGTGGAGGCTGAAACCAAAATGCAGTGGGTAGAGGAAAGAGTGGGAGGAGTGAAAGTGAAGGCAGAGCTATTTCAAAGTTTGACCGTGAAAGGGGGAGAGAGATAGGGTGGCTGAAAGGAGGCTGTAGAATCAAGTTTGTTTTTTGTTTTTTTTTTTTTTGTTGTTGTTGTTGTTTCATTGTGTTTTATATTTAAGATGAGAAATCAGTATAGCGGTGTAAAAGAAAAGAGTAAAAAATAGCCATGAGATATGTGCAAAATGACTGAATCTCAAAAGCATCACACTAAATGAAAGAAGCTAGACACAAAAGACTCCATACTGCTTGATTTCATTTCTTTGGAAGTCTAGAAAAGGCAAAACTGCCGTGACAGCAAGCAGATCAGGGTTTGCCAGGGCCTGGGGGCGAGGGGAAGGGCCTGGCTGCAAATGGGCACCAGGGAGCTGTACGGGGTGTTGGAAATGTTCGATACAGGCAGTGCCTGCTTTGCATGTTTTCCATATGCCCAAATTTCAGATACCACAGTTTGGTGAAAAAACACCAGTCCACCAACAACACAGTCCAAATTTCAGTTACCACAGTCTTGTAACTGTGCATAACTGTATAAAGCACAAATTCTGCAGCTAGCTCTTCAGTCTACAGATTGCTATGTAAATAACAGATGTGCACTGACCGCATCACGTCTTCCAGGGTCTGTTGGACACTGTACCCCTGTTACCCACATCACTCGCAGACAGCAAAGCATGTCGTTGTGCTGCCTGCTTGTGCCCCAGTGATAAAATCCATATGACGTTTTACAAAAGTGAATAATCGAAAGAGGGAATTGGCCAACAGAGATGAAAGTGCAGCAAAGAAATGAAAAGTGATAATGTGGGGTGTGAAATTTGAATCGAAAATAAACTACGTTATAGAAGAAACAGCCTACTGCTCAACAGCCTCTAGGTCTGCAGCCAGAGGAACTTAGTGGAAGTGAACTTACTGACATAAATGAGGAAAGCAGTTGTGACAAAAAGGATGAAGATGTCCCAGAAGGAGTGAAAATGGTATTTTTAAAAGACAGACTTCACATTAAAGGCATTCTGAGAGAGGTATTTCATGACCTTGAAAATACAAGATACAATGTTGGAAGCTGATCCAAACCTAGAAAGGAGTCTGACAATTTGCCAAGGCACAGAAAATATGCTCTCTCGGTAGCATAGGTTACAGGACCAGAAGAAAGCAAGCACTACTCAAACTAGTCTTGATAAACTCTTTACAAGTAAATAAAATACTTTATTTCTCAATGTTTCTAATGTTTTAAATTACAGTGTACTCAATAAATATTTATTTTACTATTTTTTATTTCTCAATTCATTTATAACTGACAGCAAGAGAGTCTTTAAATTTTGACAAATTTTTTTCCCATTTTTTTTATTTGTGTATATTCATGAGGGTACAATTTTGTTACATTGATATATTGCACTGTGGTAAAGTGAGGGCCTTCAGTGCCTACATCACTGAAGCAACACACCTTGTACCTACCAAGTAACCTCCCATCATCCACCGCCTCTCACCAGCCTACCCCTCTGAGTCTCCATTGACAAAAAGTTTTGTAGATAATTGACCAATCGAAATGGTCCTCATTGTTTACCAAGATAACCTTGCATGGGCTCAGGTTGGGTGGTCATTTTTGCCATCCTATACTTCTGTGCAAAGCAAGAACTGCCTATGTTTTGATTGAGGGGTGGTTATAAGACAATATGTACTTGTCAAAACTCATCAAATTATACATTTAAAACAGGTGACTTTTGTATGAAAATTAGATCTCAATGAAACTGTTCAAAATAGCTTTTATACATTGAAACTGCTATTTGACTGGCATTTTACACATACAATCCTTAAATCTTGCGGCAATGCTACAGGGTAGTTATTAATATTATCTCAATTTATATACCAAAAATCAAAGACTCAGAGAGGTGGTATGACTTCTCATGGCCACACAGCTAACAAGCACCAGAGTTTTGCTGTATGCCCTCCCTATACCACTGGTTCTCAAACCTGGCTGTGAATTATTAGAAACTCCTAAAAAAAGAAGTTAAGGATGAGCATGAGAGGACCTCATACGGTCTCTTTAAGTGCTGGGATTCCATGATACCTGGCTTTCTGGTTTGTGCCCCTGAACACACTACGTGTTTCTAAAAATCAAAACCTTAAACCTTGCAGCTTGAGCGGCCAGTATATTTTTCAGAGGACTCAAATCAGATTTCTGGCTTTCTCACCCTATGATCATCATTCAGTTACATTTGTCAAACAGCCAAACAGACCTAGTAAGAGTGGAAACAACAGGCCAGCTGAAATAGCAACAAGGGCCTTTCCTACCAATATGGACTTTTTTGCTCCCCCAGTGTGGACTTTATATCTGGTTCCAGAGTACTTAGAGTGCAATCTGTACACAACTGGAAAATGCTGTATCTGTTATTCTTTTGTTCCTTTGTATTAATAGAAGCCCAGGGAAGTATGTTTACCTGGAAGTTCTGTAATGGATTGTCTTTCATTCAGTGTCCAGTGAGTGGCCCCACATGGAGACTATGGCAGCCTCGCCTCCCGGGGACAGAGCGCGGGAACCAGGGCAATTGACCACGTGTAAGTAATAAGACCTAATTCAGTTCCGAAGCATTAAAGGGTCAATATTTCTTACCAGGAATGGTTCCTGCCTCCTTGAGGTGGAAGATGTGACTGACTGGGGTACCTTAGAAGGAAGTCATGGAAAGGAAATTACAGGATTGGATTCCAAGGCCACTGCTTGTCCAGTTAGGATGGATGGAACTGAAATGCATGCTCGTGTATATGTAGCACCAGTGAGCTCATAAAGAAATCTAATTTGTTGTTTTCAACACCACCACCTAGAGGATCTGTGCTTCTGAAAGAATGTGTTTCCAGCTGTGACTGAGAAGTTGTTGCCACGTGAAGCTCTACCTGATACTAACTGAAGAGTAATCTGCCAACTCATTTCATAAAGTTGTATTTTTTTAAAAAAAAATTTCCTCTGTTCCTAAGAACCTTGTGTTTTCCTGCTACCAGTCTCAGGAATTGCCCCTTTCTCTCTGTTCCCTTCATCGTGCCTCTTGCCCCTCCCACCCAAAGCGCCACAAATGTAATTTTCCTTTACCAACAGCTTCATACTTTAATTGTGCCCCAGTTAATGGTTCTAATTTCCTTTGGTGGTCCCATTACTCCCAAATTAAGCTCCCCAGTGCACTAATATGCAAGCATAGAATGATTTGGAAATCAAGCTTGTTTTTCCACAGGGCAAGATGCCTGTTGAAGTAACAGTGTGAGATTAGATCTCTTTGATGAATGCCTTTCATTAGCTGATTAGACTGGATTTTACTGCCCACCTAAGGTCAAGGTCAAAGAATCTCTCTGTGTGTTGTTTAAGCATCTCTTGTTTTTCTACTTAATCTGGAAATAATAGCCCATCTCTAAAGTATTTCTCTCTCTCTCTCTCTCTCTCTCTCTCTCTCTCTCTCTCTCTCTCTCATATGTATTTGCAGAGAGTCATCAATCCCTCTTGCTTCCCAGCTCCCTGGTGACTTATTCAGCTTTGTGTGTTGCTGATAAAAGTTATATATCTAAGGAGAAGTGCAGCAGCACATAGCAGAGTTGCAGAGCAGCCTTGGACTTTGTTTATTGACCATACACTTGATTTCTAGGAAGATCCTCTGATCAGTATTCAGAGCACTCTCTGAGATGCCTCATCACTCAATGCCTTTGTATACTAAGAGAAATAGAAAGAGAGGTTGGTTCCGTCTCACTGAGTTTACAAGAGTGGAATCTGGCCAAACTGCTTAACACCATTAAGCTCCATTCCTCATCCGTAAAATAAATAGAGATAATAATATAATATACATCGTGTGAAGATTAAATACGACAGCATATATAAAGTAATTAGCATGGTGACTGCAAGGTTAGCACAGTGTAGTGAATAAGAGCATGAACTGGAGGTGGACTGTCTGCTCCAAATTCTCTTTTGGTCTTTGCTGTCTATATAGTTTAAGGCAAGCAAAACAACTCGTGCCTCAGTTTAACAACCTGTAAAATGGGGCAAAAATTAAATCTACTATATAGGGTTATTGTGAGGATGAAATGTATCATTAATAGTAAAAACTGTTCAGAACATTACTTGGCACATGACAAGCCTAAAAGTGCTTGCCAAATAAAAGTGTTTGCCATTAGTATCAGAAAATACTAGTGTTAGTACAGCTACTGAATAAGCTGTGGCCTACAAAATATTGTCCTGAAAAGCCAATAAAATCAAAGTGAAGCAGTAAAGATTTAACCTCCAAGCACACGTAGACTAGGATGTTTCATTTACTTATAATAGAAAATTCAGAGATGATGTTGACTTAGGGAGATCATCTGAGGAAGAGAGAAATCCCAGGTAACCAGGTTCTCTTCCCATTCCCCAGGAACACCTGCACCGTAGGGAAACCTGCCCCCATAATTGAACAAAGCTGCCTTTACATGTGAAAAGACAGGGCTAACAGGGTGATTATGAATGGTATTAGTCCCCTGCAAGGAGACAATTTAATATAACTGAGGTCACAGGAGGGGACAATCCCTAATTTATTCATGAGCAAATTAGTATTTTGTTTATCTTTTAAAAAGGTGGGGTCAGTTCAAAAGCGTGGGAGGGAATGAGAAGTCAAGGAAGTGGCCTTATAGTACTTGGGGAAACTGCTGATGAGGTTTGGAAGACAACACATAACTATGCCCCTGTAAGGACTTTGCTAAAGCTTGTTGGCGTCTATTATTTTGTTTTTCTTATGTTTTAAACTTGTGGTAGAACCCATAACTATTGCTACATGTGTGATCTGAGAAATCAAAATAGACACCCCTTTCATCAACTAAGACTGACCTCAAGGTTAAGGAAACCAAGTTATGGGTGAGGCTCCCGGGCCTGGCTGGCATGGCAAATCTCTAAATTCCCTACAGCAAAACTCCCCAACAGTAGGAGCTAGCAACTCTGATTCACAACCCAGACCACGACAACTCTTACTGGACAGAGGACCAGCCTTACAAACATTCCTTTCTGATAAGCAGTTGCAAACCTTAAGCCAGTTTCAGCTAGTTTATAGAAGCTGGGCACAAATTGACTTTGTGTTCCATAATTCACCTTTTGAGTCAAATTTCACCTCATTTTAATACTAAAACCCTCCCCTAAGTGACTACGGGATGTATGTTACAGACACGTTTGCTCAATCCGCACGTGCTGGCTCCTCCCATCGGTATGTATGACACCGGCCCTGTGAGACATAAAACCCAACCTGTCCTTTCCCTCTTTGAAGAGAGAGTGCTGTTGGTCCATGCTGGAGACTTTCTCTTCTCGTCTTACAAACCGATATCACCAATAAAGTTCTCCTTTCTACTATTTGGTCATCCTGGTGGTCTTTTGGATGACAAGTACTAGATATATCACCTATGTAATAGACATGAATAATGAAAAGCTATTTTCCTAAACCTATATTAATCTTGTCTAGCTTTTTAAAACATAGATCCGAAAGAAACATTATATAGAGTGGTCTGGTGTGAACAGTGAATTAGGAGTCTTCTGGGGCAAGTGCCCTTGGGCAAATCACTTCTCTGAATTTTTGCTTCTATATCCCTTGCTTAAACCATAGGGTTATGAAAACCAGATAAGATGGAAAATGTGAGAAAACACTTTTTAAATTGGAATGTGGTATCAATGAAAAGATGTTATAAATGTAAATTTATAAAGGTGAGATCGGGAGAAGTAGGACGAGGAAAGGGAGAGAGAGAAAGACATCAATGGGGAGAAGGGCGGGTAAGATGTGAGAAAAAAATCAGTTCTTAAGATATTAACTTCAGGTGCGAAAAGAAGGCAGATTGGAAGTGTAACGATAACATGGTAAATGGACAATAGAAGGAAGCTAAAAATAAATCACGTATACCCATAATAGGGAATACTATGTGGGTACTAAAACCTATGCTTATGAAGTGTTTGAATGGCACGGAAAACACTTATATCACTAACTAAAAAGCAGATGCATCATTTTATGTTTGAGGAGAATGCATCCAATTGTATGAGAAAAGCATAAAAAAAATTGGAAGGAAATATGACAAAATTGGTTGCCTCTGAGTAGTGAGCAGTTAAAGGAGGTTGTTTTTACTCTTTCTGAAAATTACAATTTTCTTTAGTGAACGTGAATCAACTTTGTAATTGAAAACTAAACTAAATTAACAATAAAAGATATGAGAAAAGCTAGGTCAAGGAGGTATATTAAGTGGAGTATCAGAAATATCCCCAAGCTCCTTTGGGCCTAAATGTAGGATTTGTACTTAAAAAATCAAACACAAGCACTTTATTACTGCACTTAGTAGCATCCACTGTATACATAACAACCACAGTAACAGCAGCCTTCAATGGCCCGTGTAGTTCCAGGAACCATTTTAAGCACTTTACACTGTTAAATAAAATTTATGGGAGGCTGTGGTTTTGGACTATGCTCCTGCCCTAGGCCCCAGCAGACCAGACCAAACCAGAAAGGAGTCATGTGTTGGGTAACCAAACTGTACTTAGAAACAGGGCCAGTTTAAAAAAAAAACAAAAACAAAAAAACCCCAGGAGATTTACAACCACCAATCCAAAAGGGCCTGGTCAACCTGAGGTAGCATGAAAGTGGTTTCTTCTGCTTTAACCCAATAAGGAAAGTAACTCTGAAACAGCCAGTCTGCTGTTTGATCCTTGTTTCTGCTTCCTTCAGCCTTTTCTGCCCCAAGCCCATCCCTCTGCTCAGCTCATCAGTGCCTTTCTGTTTTGAAGATGGTATACTGCCCGGCGCATGCATCGCTGATGAAAGCCAATTAGATCTTGAAATTCAATTTGCTGAAATTTTATTCTTTCACAATATGCAATAACTCATTGAATCCTCACCAAGATCCCATTGTTATTATCAGTTTGCTAGGACTGCTAGAACAACTACCACAGACTGAGTGGCTTAGACAACAGAAATCTATTGTTTCACAGTTTTGGAGGCTGGAAGTCTGAAATCAAGGTGTTTGCAGGGCTGGTTCCTTCTGAGGGTTGTGAGGGAAGGCTCCGTCCTGGGCCTCTCTCCTTGGCTTATAGATGTCTGTCTTCTCTCTGCATCTCCTTGCATTGTCTTCCCTCTGTGTGTGTCATTCTTCTCTTCACATGGTGTTCTTTTTGTAAGGACACCAGCCATATTGGAGTAGGGGCCCGCCCTAATCCAGTATGACCTCATCTTAATGAATTACATCTGCAGCAACACTATTTCCAAATAAGGTCACATTCTGAGGTACTGAGGGATGGGAAGTCCACATGTGAATTTTGGGAGGACACAATTCACCTCATAAAACTCACAAAGAAATTTTACAGCACCCCCTCCTCCCACCCATTTTACAGATGTAGAAACTGAGGCCCAGGGAAGTTAAGTAACTTTCCAAGGTCATAAGGCTAATAAGTGGTAAAGATTTCGTTCTAATTCAGTCTGACTCTAGAGTCCACAGTCTCTCTGGAAAGCTAGAGAACTACCATAGAAACAGATTCCCGTATTTTTTTTACACAGCCTGGCAAGAGAGTAGCATGGCCTGAGCTGAGTGTAAAACTTCACTCTTGTGTGGACAGCCTTAAAAATTATCTTCTCAACTAGATTAAGGCTGGATTCAGTAAGCAAGTTTTACCCCAGTAGTCTACCTATATGTGTCTGGTTTATATTCCAAGCTACCTCTTACCAGACTAGATTTGCATACTCTGTACAGGGTCAAGGTACAAAGCAGATGACATTAGAGCTGGTGAGTGTGCTTCCACATCAAGGGCCGGGCATTGCAGCACAGCCCGTGGTGGTAAATTTGAAGGTCTCTCAAATTTTACACATTATAGGATTATTCGTCTGGTACTGTGGTTTGGCTGGGAGAGCAAATGGGCATCACCTTTTAGCCCCCTATTCGCTGCCTCTCTAGAAAAATTTCTGCCCCCAAAGCCACACAGATCCTCTTTCAGTAAGCTGAGGCGCTACCTACTGAGGGTCCCGTATGGCGAAGGAGGGAACGCCACCTATGCCGGCCCTACAGGGTTACTAGCACCACAGTGACCTGTCGATACCTCAGGCGCTGGGGCCAGATGCTCAGGGCCACATCTGGACACCCACCCATGGCCCTAAGTGGACAGCCAGAGCCTACATCATGAGAATTTGCACAACCAACCCCGTGGAAGTGTAACCTGACTTTAGGACATCTCTTAGCCCCTAACAAGTCACCATTCTCTATTTGAATGCTTAAATCACAAGTTTCCAGCAGAGTCTTATAGTTTTAGGGCTGTGAGATGCCTCTGAGATCATCTAATCTCTCTCATTTTATGGATAAGGAAATGGAGACCCAAGAAGCACTATAGGGTGTTGTGTGGCAGAATCAGGGCCAGAGGCCACGTCTCCTGACACCCCTATTCAACACTCCATCAGGAAGGCCCTAAAGGCTGCTTAGATGGTTTGTTTTATTTATATGAAAATAAGTTTCCCTGTTGCACATTACAGTCAATCTTTCCTTTGCTTTCTCCGTTTGCTTCTTCATCTGTAAAATAAGACCATAAAACCAATGAGTTAATACACACAAAGCACTTGAGATTGTTACTGGCATAGAGAAAACACTCAATAGGCCAGGTGCAGTGGCTCAGGTCTGTAATCCTAGCACTCTGGGAGGCTGAGGCAGGAGGATCGCTTGAAGTCAGGAGTTCGAGACCAGCCTGAGCAAGAGTGAGACCCCATCTCTACTAAAAATAGAAAAAAATTGGCCAGGCATGGTGGTGCATGCCTGTAGTCCCAGCTTCTTAGGAGGCTGAGGCAGGAGGATCGCTTGAGCCCAGGAGTTCAAGAGTTCGCGGTTGCGGTAACCTAGGTTGACGCCATGGCACTCACGCTAGTCCAGGCAACAGAGTAAGACTCTGTCTCGGGGGAAAAAAAAAAGGGAAAGCACTCAATAAAGGACATTGTTGTTGTTGTTATTCACATTATTATTATAATCATTGTGTGAATTTCCTAGGGCTGCCATAACACTACTAGTAACATAAACTAGGTGGCTTAAAACAACAGAAATTTATTGTCTCACAGTTCTGGAGGCTAGAAAGTAGCCCTAGGGGTTCCTTGGCTTGTGGCAGCAGTAACTACAATCTCTGCCTCCACCTTCACATGGTCATCTCCCGTCTGTGTCTGTGTCTCCTCTCTTCTTACAAGGACATCGGTCATACTGGCTTAAGACCCCTGATACTCCAGTATGACCTCTCCTTAACTAATTTCATCTGTAATGACCCTATTAGCAAATATGGTCACATTTACAGGTACCAGAGGTTAGGACTTCAACATATTTTTTGTGGGGGGATATAATTCAACCCATAGCAATCGTTATCATTGTCAAATCAGCACATTTTAGAATGGATATTTCCATGCAGGGTAAAAGGTGATCACTGCCTTCTCGTCATGGCCCTGGCAGAGCTGCCACAGAGCTTGCCTGTACTTACTCTGATCAGACACTGATTTAGATGCCAGGCTTGTAGAAGTGTTAGATCTGCTGGAGAGAAAAGAAAAGAGGGATTTTAATTTGTGAAGAAATCGCAAAGGCAACACATTAACGCAGCTCTCATGTTTTCATTAAGGAAGCTATAAAGAAAGTCAGAGTTCATCAGTGGAATGATTTCATTGTAGCCATTTATTTGTGACTAGCAATTCCTTAGTGTTCTGGGTTTGCACATCTAATCCCCCTAGAAGTTTTTGAGGGAGAGAAAAGACGACAAAACTTGAAAAAAAATTGTGACTCTTGCACTTCACTATCCTAGTACTGAGCTCCCCAGGACAATTTGTGTATTCAGAAGAGGGCAGGATAAGAAAAATTCACACATAAGTGTATATGTATGTGAATATAATATATACGTATATATGTATTACATATTATAAATGCATACACAAACATATATGCAAAGGATGAGTCCTTACCATAGCTCCCCAAATCCATGTATTATTTACTATTGATAATATAAATGTAGGTTTACAAATGTTTCCAATAAATTCTGAGGGAAATGAGTAAATAAGTAAAACATTTTGTTGATGATCTGAAATCACCACTTTCCAATGTATGGTAAGCTCTGGCCAATTGACTGAAGAAGTGTAGACCATTTCCCCCACTTGTTCTCCATGTCACAAACATATTAAATTAGTAATTATTTCTGTGCCTACTACTAAAATCTTGTTACTCCATCATACTGAAAGAATTATGGAGACCTTTTCCTTTTTTTTTTACCCTAATTTGTGAGCTTTGGGCTGTTCATTATTTTCCTGTGAGTCATTTTAAAATGCAGGATGCTTCTCAGGACCTTGAACAGCAGTGGGTTTATATGCTATTATTCAGCTGCTTCCACATAGAGAACAGACTCTAATGTGCATCTAATTGAGTTAATATAATAAGTGTACTTTTCATGTGAGCGATTCCCTGGTGGGCTGCTGCTTTCTCTTTGAATATGAATCACTGGTTACAAAATCTATAAATAACAAAGCAAAAGTTCTTATGCGTCTAAAGGAGGAAAGATGCCTTGTCACATCTTATTTTATATTAAAATTCTTTTTCAGTAAAGATAGAATATTTATTTTCTAAATTTGTGACTAGTAGTAGATTTCTTGGCTCTTTCTTGAGGTCAAAAATGATAAGTGAACTAAAACGGATAACAAAATGTCCCTAACCAGTAATGATAATGTGAACCAATTTTGAGTGTTGTCCAAACCACGTTTTGCAAAGAACACACTATAGTTCTTGTCAGAGTATTTCACAAATACTCTTGTCAGAGTATTTGATTTTTTTTTATATTAATAGTTTGCTCATTCCTGAATCTTGCCTGTTTAAATGGAACAAGCAGCAGTGACAGGCAGGAATGACTCTATTCTCTCTCATTTTCTAAACACAGCCTCAAGCAAAATATCATTTTTTCCTCCTGCTTTCCTGATGAAGTCAGATAGTGGGATGGCATCTGTTCAGGAGAGAGGGCAGCAGCGTGAGGTCTCTGGTGAAGCCTGGGCATTCTAATTTGAATCTAGACTTGTCCAGCATCTTGTAGGGCATCAAATGCTTCCAGCAATTGCCACCAAGCTTTTCCCTGTTCTTCCACCCGTCACTCGACCGACCACCATGCTACTCTCACCAGGCCTTTCAAATCCCTGGAATGCCAGTGATTGATTCATTAACCAACATTTATTGAACAACAGCTATGTGCCAGACACTGCCCTAGGTGATGGGAACTCAAATATACTGTCCCTACCCTCAGGGACAATGTCTGCTGATCTCTTAATCCCTGGGGTTCCCTAGAACACTTAGGCATTAGGCTCTAAACACCCCAGTGATCCCATTCTGGGTCCCATAGAACTGAAGAATCTGAAGGGAGTGAGTGTTAAATCAGATTTCTCTCTCCCAATTTAGCTTTGTGGAACTCAGGGAAAGATTCAGAAGAGAGGTGGGGGTGGAAGCTGAGATCCCTCTGCTTCGTTCCTTTATGTCTATAACTTAAGTGTATAACTAGCCTTATGTGTGGGCATAGTAACTTTTGTGGGTGGCTTGTGCTGTTTTGAGGCCAAGTTGTTTATTTCTTTTTTTTTCCTCTGTGACCTTTGTAGAGAAGTACCCTAAGTTGTTTATTTTGCTCTGTAAATTTAAATCTTCTTATATCTTCAGCTGTGTCATCAACAACTAGAGAGAGGTGCAGGGACCGTGACTTCTGTTTCTTTGGATCTGCTTATTATGTTATGTACCCAGTAGGTTCTACATACATGCTCCTGGGAGGCATGTAAATGCTTGTCATTGACTCTTCACCAAACTTGTCCTCAGTGTGAATGTACAGATCTGTGTGAGCACCAGCTGCTTGGAAGGGAGCTCCCTCCTTACTCCCTGAATGGCTCTAATAAACACCAGCCTACCAACCCCAGATTTCTCTTTCACACACTCAACATATCCTGACCACATGGGTGGGAGCTATAAAAACCTCTGGGGTAGTTCAAAAATTCCAAACCAACCCACCATTAAACACAGGGCTAGGAGCATAGTACAGGCTTAGAAGGTACTTGGAGTGGAAACCAGTGTTCTGAGTGAAATCTTAGGGAGGGTCCTTCTGAAATTCAGTCCCTATGAGTGTGACTTGCCCTAGGACCCCTCCAAAACACACTCCAACTCTGCTCTCTCTCCTCCCCACATTGCCCTGGAGGGTACAGGCATGGTTGGTTCCCTATCCTGAGGGATTGGGGGAGTTTATCTTCCAGCTGTCATTTAGAAATAAAAGAAAGCAAGTACAAGGACCAGGAGGCCAGCAGCCAGCCAAGAGGTGGTCTTGTGTATTGGTTACAGGCTCAGACTCTGGGGTCAGGCAAGCCCGGATTCCAATTCAGGCTCTCTCGCTTGCCAGTTTTTGTGACTTGGTAAAAATAATGAACTTTCCTTCATGCTCATTTCCTGATCTATGATTAATAAAAGCACCTACCTCATTGGTTTACCGTGAGGGTTAAATGATGGCATTGATGGCAAGTGTTTAGCAGAGAGCCTAAAAGAAAGCAAGGACTTGAAATAAATGTTCCCCGAGAGCATTCTTCTGAAACGCTCTTTTCATATGCTCCCTGGGATCAATTTGGGCCTTTATGTCTCTTTGTGGCTGCTAGAATCCCTCTTCTTGAGAATTTCCTCTGCTTGGCTGCCTCTGCCACTTCCCTTTCTCACCCACTGCACCACATCAGAGGAGCAGACTCTGATACCCCCCAGCCTGAAACTCTACCTCCCAGGAATGGATGTTCCCAACGCTTCATAAGCAGAAGCCTTTGCAAGGAGATCTGAGAGGCAATAGCTTCCCTCACCCTAGATCACTCTCCACCAAGCTTCTCCGAGCTTGTTAAAGGTATTTTGTAGCCTGAATCAGTTAATATGATAAAGAATAATTTTGCTTGATTATAATTTACAAATGTGTTTTTATTTTACAGGTGTCCAAATCTATAAGCATAAGCTTTATGTTTGTTCTTATTTAAGTAATAACATGATAAAAATAATTCAAGTGAATTTTGCAATAGTTGTCTTTTCTTTAAAAGGTTCTATACATTTTGTAAGTTGAAAAAAAACGGGTTTAAAGGATTAAAGTTGCAACAGTTTAAGCCTTCTTTATGAAATATATAACATGCTAATATTTCTTATATTAGTATTTATATAAGTGCCTTATTAGATTCCAAGTTTTTAAAGCAGAAATGGAATTGCATTTGTTTATGTATTTTGTGTAGTGCCTGCCACTGAGCTTTGCCTATAACATATCTTCAATAACGCAATCACGCAACAAATAGTTACTGAGCATCTGCCATGCAGAAGCCATCTACGAGGCTTTGTGAGGAACACGGAAATGAGTAGGACACAAGTTTGTCGCCTGAAAGGACAAGTGATATGTAAATAGCCAACTACTATACTCACCCTAAGGGGAGAGTGATTGGTATGATCAGAAGTAGAAAATTCAACTATGGAGGTTCGGAAAGGCAGCATGTGCTTCTGGCTGTAGACCTCACCAAAACTTCCTGGAAGAGGAGACATTTGAGCTGGAATTTAAAGCAGATGTAAGATCTGGACATGCCAAGATGGTGCAGGAAGGCTTTGTAGACAGATATAACAGCCTGACCAAGGGCCAGAGAGCACAGAGCACACACAGGGTATGGCCAGGGATCTGACTTGGTGGTAGGTATGCTAAGTAGGAGATCAAGCCAATAAAGCAGATTAGAACCAAATCTAAAGAGCTGTGGGGAGTTGTTCATGGAAGATTTCTGAATAACGAATTGTCCTGGTACCTTCCATTTTCAAAGAGTAGAGAACAAATATCCTGATAAAGTGTAATCCAGAATCACAAAGTTGTGAAGGATGTGATAAAATTGGGAGGGTAGAGGACTTCCTAGACTCTCCTGCCAAGGCCAGAGTGGGAACTTATCAGGAGCTCCTGGCCTTCATGGCCCTTAGAGCTAAAACCATGTGTTTAGCCCTTAGCTGTCCACATCAGTGTGCTGTTTGCTGCTCAGGCCAGCCAAATCAGGTGACTTTTGAAGTACTCAGAGTCTCAAGGTCCATGTGAGCTAATGGAGCAAGTAAATATTTCTCAAAGATGAATAAAAACTACTATGTGTATTCCTTGCCTTTGAAGAGACTTCAGTGTAATGGAAGGAATAAGATTATCATTCAGATAACTGTTGTTTCTTGAAAACTTGTGCCCAAGTTAAAATGACCCATGAAAATGGAGCCTGCTGAGTGAGAGAGGGAAGAGATTGGATGTGAGATCCATTAAGGAGGCCAATTCAGCCCTCCATGAGAGGTATGGTAAGGAACTGAATGTGAGGACCATCAGTGGGAATGGAAAGAAGGGAAAATGGGAATTTAAAGTGTAGGATTACCTGGGTATGGTGTCTCATGCTTGTAATTCTAGCACTCTAGGAGGTCGAAGTGGGAGGATTGTTTGAGGTTAGGAGTTTGAGACCAGCCTGAGCAAGAGCAAGACCCTGTCTCTACTTAAAATAGAAAGATTAGCCAGGCATGGTGGCATGTGCCTGTAGTCCCAGCTACTTGGGAGGCTGAGGCAGGAGGATTGCTTGAGCCCAGGAATTTGAGGTTACTGTGAGCTAGGCTGACACCATGGCACTCTAGCCCAGGTGACAGAGTGAGATTCCATCTGCAAAAAATAAAAAATAAAAAGAAATAAAGTGTAGGCTTAAAACAAACAGGGCATGTCACATCATTGAATATTAGATGAGCAAGAAAGAGTTCAACATGACCCTTGCATCTTGAGTGGTTAAGGGGATGGTGGTGCCATTACTCCATCAGTAAGAGCATGGTGGGGAATAGGCGAGTTGATGATGATCTTAGAATATTATTAGAATAGGTGATGATCTTGAGACATTAGTGTGGCCAGATTATAGATATCTTCATTCAGTGGCTTGCCCAAGGTAAGGGACTGTGTGATGTTCACTTGAGTGGCCCCAGCACCCAGCACAATGCCTGATATTGAGACATGTCCCAATAGATACTGTGGAACTGAACTGTTGAATTGAACTGCCCAGGACACGGATACTCTAGTCTGGTGCTGGGGAGAGGAGGGATCCGCTGAGAGGTAAAAGTTGAGGAGGAAGGGTATCGAGCACAGAGGCAGAGGACAACACCTTATACTGAGGCAGCTGCACTGAAGATGGGGGGAAGAAGAAAAGCCCATGAAGGAAACTGAGGTAGATCCTCGCAAAGGAGAGGAGAACTAAGAAAACACAGGGTCCCAAGAACATTGAAAAGAAATGACTTCAAGAACAAAGGGTAGGAAATATTTTTTCTTTTTTAAACAGGAGACTAAAAGCACTAGCCACTAGGAAAAGATCAAACAATTTAATTAAGGTTAAAAACTTCTGTCTTTCAAAAGTAATCATTACAGGAGTAAAAAGGCAAGCCATAGAGTGGAGAACATACTGGTAACACTTATGATTGATGCTGAATATGATGGAGACTGTATGAAGAACTACTGCAAACAAATAAGAAAATGAAAGGCAACAAAAAGGAAAAACAGGCAAGAGATTTGAAAAGGTGCTTCATTACAAAAAAGGATATCCAAATGTCCAAAATGCCTGAAAGGCTCTCAATTGGCAACCATAGGAAAGCAATTAAAAATACGTATCTACCCTTATGGCTAAAATTAGTAGACTGACTATGCCAAGTTTTGGTGAGGGTTTAGAGCTCTAGAAACTGATGTACTGCTGGTAGGAGTGTGAGGGCAAACATGGCACTTTGGAAAACAGTGTGGCATTGTTCACTAAAGTAGAAGATAATGCAATCTATTCCTCAGTAATTCTACTCTTAGGCCTATCTCCAGAAGAAATGTGTGCCCATACATCAAAAGACATACACAAAAGTGTTCACAGCAGTGCTATTCATACTAGTTCCATGTGGAAACAACGCAAATGGCCATCAATAGCAGAATGGATAAATAAATTGTGGTATATTGTGTGGAACACTTATAAGAGCAATAAAAAAGTAATAAGCTACACCTAAATGCAGGGAAACAGATAAATCTCACAAATATAACGTTGAGTGAAAGAAGCCAAATTTTAACAAGTATATAGTGTATAGTTCCATTTATAGGCAAACTAAATATTTAGGGATACACACTAGCGGTGAAAGAATAAGGAAAAGCAAGTAATTGATATAAAAATCAGGTAATGGTTACATTAGGGGGTGGGATGGGATCTGGAAGGCTCACAGCTCACTGCTGGGAGGCTGGCATTGTTTAATTTCTTGCCCTGGGAGGTGATTACATGGATAATTGTTCATCAAGTTGTATATTTATGTGTTGTGCACATTTGTATGCATATTTTACTTTATAGTAAAAAAAAGTTTCTTTTTAAAGATAGAAAGGTAAAACAACTTAACAAATATTTCAGTCTGGGATTTAGGTGGATAATAGCAGAGGAAAGACTCTTGGCTTTGGGGGTTACTCACTGTTAACCTTCAAGAGAGAAATTTCAGAAAGACAGCGAGGACAGAAGTGACATATTAAGGGCTAGGGAAAAAAATAGATTTTAAGGAAATGGAAGCCAATAGTAAAGACTTGCAAAAAGTTTTTTGATGAAATAGAGGGGAAAGATGAGGAGGTAACTTGATTGGGTAGGAAGTTTAAATTTTTTATTCAATTTTATTTTTAAGGCTGTACAAGACCTCACTATAAAGATAAGATGGAGAGGTTGAAAAATGCAGATGCTAGACAAGGTAATTGATGGATAGGGTCTAGGGTTATAAATGATAGGCGGCAGACTGGCTGTCACAGGTTACTTCCTCAGTGACAGACATAAAGAAAGAGCTGTAGGAGATGGAATCCATGCAGGGGATCAAAGAGGGCAGCTGGGGTCAGAGGGCCCCCTTCTGCTCAGTGACACAGAAGGTGAGAGGTGCTAAAGTAGCCTCGGGGACCTGAGAAAGGTAGACATGACCTAGGCAGACCCCAAGGTCTCTAGGTAGCCACCCAGGTCCAGCTGAAGTTGGTAGCAATAGTTTGTGTGGATTCAGTCAACAAGGCCTTGGGGATTCCCTGGCAAGTACAGCAGCTTGGGAATAATAACAGTGAATGGGACAGTGTCATTTGTCATGGTCTGTACACTAATGGTAAGGGCAAGCATTGCTGTAGGTATATTTGCAGGGAAAGTTCAGCAAGCTGAAGCAGTCAGAAAAAAATGATATTTCCTTGTTTTTATCAATGAAGTAACAGTGAAAATTATTTGCTGAAGACAGAGGGATTGAGAGTCTTAAAGAAAATGGAAAAAATTTGAATGAGTCACTGAGGGCAATGGAAGAAGAGCTGATAAAAGTAGTTAAGAGCAAGAATTGCCTGGCAACACAGATCCAGATTGAGGTTTGAGGCCTTGAGTCTACTGTTGCATGAATCTGCGTGGTTGTAGGATTTTCTCCATCAGCACTCAGCTTCTTGGAGAAGGAAAAAGAAAACTGCGGTACTAATCCTGTACCATGTTTTGCTGGGTGGAAATAGCAAGGGATAGGGGAAATTTCTTGAATCTTCAAGAAATTTGAAGATGATGGGAGAAAGTGGTTTAGGGTCTCATCATGGGGGCCAGAATTAGAAAGAAAAGACAGGGGAGGAACTTCTAGATAAAATGAAGCTCCCTGGTCAAAAAACAAGGACAAAAGAAGTGGAATCATGAGAACACTGGGAAGATTGAACATTGTTGTAACATGGAAGGATCTTAAGACAACCGTTCCAACTAGTGACCGTTTCTAGGCTGGAAGTAGATGGCTGAAATAGAGAGGATGTCATTAAAATAAGGAGGTCTACAAACTGCAGGGCTCAGTCATTGGATGACTCTCTTAAATGAACATTGAAACCCATTGATGACATACAGGTTTCAGATTTTGTGCCAACTCTGATTGAACATTCTGGCTGCCAGGACATAGTGTGGAGAGGGATTCTGAGGACATTTTAAGGGTCAGATAGAAAGAGTGCAAGAGTTGTGACGTTGAAAAAGCTGAGTGAGGTATGATTCAGGAATTCAAAAAGTGAGAGGTAGTGACTAGTTCAAGATGAATGACATACGTGCAGTAAAAATGAATCACAAAATTGATTTCCTTTTCTTTCCCATTAGGCCATCCTTATTCTCTCATCTCTCTTCAACCAGTTATGGATCCAAATTCCCATCTATTTTAAAGGTGACCTAAATTCTTCTTTTAACAGCATTTTTTGAGTTTTGCCCAATTAAAGGTCCCTCAGTGGAAATCTGTACAGCAACACCCATGTACTATTAAGGAATTCCAAACTGTTCTCACAGAGCCCAGCTGGGCTCTTAGGAATGCTCCCAGGGTTTTACAGGAAAAAAGAAAGCAAATTGGACCCTTTATAGAAAATGTACTTTTATTATATGTGAAATGCAACTGTCCATTTAAATTACGATTGTTCTGTATCTGGAACAGTGGAAATATGGGCTAAGTTAAAACTCTACATTATTGAGTATGCATGTTGCTTCAATTAACACTCAAGATGGACCTGTTGTTCAGATACTATCATCACCAATTATCTTGTTATTTTAAATTATTTTTAAAATTTTGCCCTCCTGTGACAGAGCACAGAGGCGTGCATAGTATAAATTGAAAGTCTTTTTCTCAACACATCTCCTGCACCCTCAACTGTTTTGCTGATAGAGACAGTCACTGTGAGATTGAAACACTTGCCAAATGTCACACAATTAGTGAGTGGAAAGGTAGCAATGAAAGCCAGGTTTGTCTAACTAGAGACACTTTATTCTCTGTTTTATTATTTAAACACCTCTGTCTAGCACTGGTTTTTCAGGAAGGGTATTACAATGAGGAGAAGAGGTAATCAGCGCAGATCCTGTGGACTACTGTGTGTCCACTATTAACTAAACAGAAAGAGGAGGCAATGTCAAGAAAAGGAAAACTGCTGTGAATTAAGAAATTTTATTTAGACACACCAACTTAAGCTGGCTCTGTCTATGGTTCCAGACTTGCTTATCAAAGCAAGTGACAATAACCAAGATGTGGAAACAACTGAAGTATCCAACAACGGATGAATAGATAAAGAAAATGTGGTATATGCATGCAATAGAATACTATCCAACTATAAAAATGACTGAAATCCTGTCATTTGTGACAACATGGATGAACCTGGAGGACAGCATCTTAAGTGAAATAAACCAGATACAAAAAGACAAATACCCAATGATGTCACTCGTGTGGAATCTAAAAAAAAAAAGAAAAGCTGATATCATAGAAACAGAGAGTAGGACAGTGATTACCAGACCCTGGGAAGAGGTGTAAGGAGGGGAGGATGGGAAGAGACTGGTCAACAGATGCATAGGAGGAGTAAGTTCTGGTGTTCTATTGCACAGTAAATGGGGTGATTGTGGTTAAAAGTATTGTATATTACAAAATAGAAGAGAGGCTTTTGAATGTTCTTACCACAAAGAAATAATAAATGCAAAAGGTGATAGATATGATAACTACTCTTATTTGATCATTATATGACATACATGTATCAAAACACCAAATTATATCCCACAAATATGTACAATTATAATGTGTCAACTTAAAAAAAAAAAGGAAGTGAACATATAACTGACTTTCTTTCCAGCCAAAGATGGAGTAATAGGGGCAGAATTTACCTCCCCACCTGATAAAAAAAAAAAAAAAAGCCTAAAAAAAAACTAAACAAAATACATGAAATATGAAATCAAGGTGTCAGCTGGGAGCAGGGGGGAATATGAAACAACTAAGACCATGGATATCAGCAATGCAGGACACCAGGTCCTATGATTGCCCCAGGTTACTTCCTGGAGAGAATGTCCAAATTCTGGCACAGGCAGGTAAATGCACCTGGGCCCAGTATTCTCTCTGAGTGGAGGAGATAAGCCGGGGTTGGAGGGGTGGGGAAGGTCGGGGGAGGCCAAGTCAGCTGGAGCTCGCAAAGTCACAAGAGAAGATTAGAGGAAACATAGCTGGGATTCACACAGAACCAGGAGTAATTCCTGATCCTACTAGCCACAGAGGAAAACTTTATACTTCACATGGAGTATTGAAAAGGTCTTGCTTCAAGAGAGGAGCAAAATTAGCTCTAGAATAAATGCTGCTCTGGTCTCACCTCAAAAACCTAAAAGCTAATACCCAGAAGGATTAAACTGTTTCTAGATAGCTTAATTGTGTGTCAGAACAAATCTCATCAATATTTACAGGCATATACAAATACCCAGCATTCAACAAGGTAAAATTGCCAATGTCTAGCATCTAGTCAAAAATTATCCAGCATGCCTCCTTAATCCATGTTCTCAGTTCTGGTCAATCTGTTCCATATTATTCCGAATTGCACCCTAGATGGCATGATGGCAAGTGTTTAATGTGTCTTTCTCTGCTCCCTGTCACTTTCTCTGAGTTCTCAGCAGCTTCCACCAGGCTACTGAAACTGCATTCCCACCCCTGAAGACCTCCTGACTCACCTGCTCTCTCTTTGCCGAAGTCGTCTGAGGCACCTTTTAGAGGAGGTGTAAAACACCAAAACAAAAACCCTGAAACAAAACAAAGGCTCCAGCCATTTCTTTATAATTCATTTAACTCAGAGCTACTTCTTTGGGAGTGAATAATACAGTTTGTCTGAAAATTCTTGATATTATGATGTCACTCAATATAAAAAAACAGCCAACAGTAGGTTTGATATATAGTAAAGCAGTTTAGTGATGGGAAGATTTGCATTCCGAGTACTCTTCTGAGTAAATGTCTTCAAAGATATAAGAAGCTTATGATTTAAAGACAGAAAATAAGGAAGGTTTTAAATGTGACTCAGCTGAGTAAATAGAACCAAAAATATATAAATTGGCAAAGAGGAAGTCAAACTATCCCTGTTTGCCAATGATATGATCTTATACCTAGAAAACACTTCAAAAGACTCCTAGAATTGATAAATGAATTCAGTAAAGTTTCAGGTTACAAAATCAAGATACACAAAGCAGTAAAATTTCTATATACTAATAACAGCCAAGAATCATATCAAAGACTCAATCCCATTTACCAAAACTGCAATAAAATAAAATACTTAACCAAGGTGGTGAAAGATCTCTACAAAGAGAACTACAAAAAGCTGTTGAATGAAATTGTAGATGACACAAGCAAGTAGAAAAACATTCCATGCTCATGGATTGGAAGAATCAATATTGTTAAAATGTCCACACTGCCCAAAGTAATCTACAGGTTCAATGCAACTCCTACCAAAATACCAATGTCATTTTTCACAGAATTAGGGAAAAAAACCCTAAAATTCATACAGAACAAAAAAAGAACATGCATAGTTAAAGCAATACTAAGCAAAAAGAACAAATCTGGAGGCATCACATCAGCTAACTTCAAATTATACTAAAGGCCATAGTAAGTATGGCTCTGATACAAACGTAGACATATAGACCAATGAAACAAAATAGAGAACCAAGAAATAAAGTCAAATACCTACAACCACCTGATCTTTGACAAAGTAGACAAAAACATACACTGATGAAAGGACACTCTATTCAATAAATGGTGCTGGGAAATTTGGATAGCCTCATGCAGAAAAATGAAACTAGATCCCTATCTCTCACCATATATAAAAATTAACTCAAGATTGATTAATGACTTAAATTTGAGACCTGAAACCATAACAATTCTAGAAGAAAACCTTGGAAAAACTATCCTGAACATTTGGCCTAGGTAAAGAATTTATAACTAACACCCAAAAAACAAATACAATAAAAATAAAAATAAATAAGTGGGACTTAATTAAACTAAAAAGCTTCTGCACTGCAAAAGATATAATCAACAGAGTAAATAGACAACCTACGGAATGGGAGAAAATATTCACAAGCTATACATCTGACAAATCCTTAATATCCAGAATCTATAAGGAACTCAAATAAATCATCAAGAAAAAAACCCCAAATATCCCCATTTAAAAGTGGGCAAAAGACATGAACAGGCATTTTTCAAAAGAAGAGAAACAAATGG
>CAUYRT010025943.1:0-25672 GCA_963574885.1 Lepilemur ruficaudatus | reverse complement strand
AGCAACCTCAAACTCCTGGGCTCAAGCGATCCTTCTGCCTCAGCCTCCTGAGTAGCTGGGACTACAGGCATGTGCCACCATGCCTGGCTAATTTTTTCTATTTTTGGTAGAGACGGGGCCTAGCTCTTGCTCAGGCTGCTCTCGAACTCCTGAGCTCAAACGATCCATCCGCCTCGGCCTCCCAGAGTGCTAGGATTATAGGCGTGAGCCACGGCACCTGGTCCTTATTTATTTTGTAAATAAATCTAAAATTTATTTACAGAATCTAAAATTTTGTTTTAGATGTCTTTTCATGGCCAAATCTCTGAGGAAATCTTATAATGTAATAAAGTATAAACCATGAAACTTTCATAGCAAATAAAGCACACCATTATCATGTGACTTGCTCATATACCATATGACACAGACAGCATAATTTAATCTGAAGGTAATATCTGAAGTCCTCAATATTTAAGTTGTAATGAACCAAGCAAATTAGTGATGACTTCTAGTTTTTTTATTGACAATTGGTTTACACTTCTGATTCTTCAGTGTAAAGCTAAGGATTCCTGCCAAATGAAAATGGTCTTGTTTTTACTTCCTGTCATAAGAGATACACAACTACATTGAGTTGCAGTTAAAAAATATTCACTGGGCTTATAAAAAAGTATGAAAGAAGTAAAAGAAAGGTTAAAGAAGCAGGAGTGCTTAAAAACAGAAATAGCTCTTTAGAGGAGGAAAGTTTGAATAAAGCTCAATTCAGCCAACATTTATCGGTGATCTATCACGTGCACTGTATTGGAGCATACAACGAAAAAGAAGCAATTGCAGATTTCAGGAATTTATACCTGGTGTGGAAAGAGGAAATGGGGAATAAGAAAAATACATAAGAGCAACGAAAGAGGCACACATAGTGATGCTTGGGTTAGAGGAGGATGAGATCCTATACAAATGAGGAGATCAAGGGAAGGCTTCATGGAGGAGGTGGCATTTGAGGTAGGCCTGGAAGAACATTTGTAATTTAGTCCGGTGGGGGCAGTGTTGAGGGTACTATTGGCTTAGTGAATAGCAGAGGCAGAGGCATGGAAGTGGGAAACTGATTGGAATTTGAGGGGAAATGGACAACAATTTCTCAAGTTACAATAATCATGCCTGATAACTTAGATTAAATGATAAATGTACTGACCTGCCACAGTAAGTTTTCCAGATGTCATATTTTCTCCAGCATAAAATGTATATTTTCCTTCATCATCTTTCATCATATTTAGTACTGTCAATTTATAAATTTTTCCATGAGCTTCAATTTTATATTTAGGACTGGGTTGGATTTCCTTGTCCTTAAAATTCCACAAGACATCAATTCCTGAGTGGGACAGCTCAACCTCAAGGACCACATTCTGGGTTTCTGTACAGGTAAGGTCATGGAGACCTCTGATAATTTTAATTTCTGGGAAAAAAATAAAACAATCACTTGGTTATTATCACACTGGGAAAGTGGAATGCTTAAAATATTTATTAGTTAAATGGAATCGTTCTTACTTTCTACAGAGAGATTACAGCTGGTTTCAACTCTGCCAACCATCAGCTTGTAAGGTCCCTCATCGGAGGCATGAGTTCGGTTAATCACTAGTCGCTGCTTGGTGCCTTTGACGATGGCATGTACTCGGTCATCAGGCTTGATTTGTTCATCATTTAAGTACCATTTAATGGAAGTCACATCAGGGACTGAGACCTTACATTCGAGCACAGCCTTGGTACCCTCAATCACCTTAACATCTTTCAGAGGTGATACCACATCCACACCTGCAAGAACACACACACACGAACAAAAGAATTGTAAATACCAATTTTGTTTAAAATGCTCGTTAACGTCTGTATCTCACTTGACGATGTAAACGTAAGACTATACGAGTAAGACTCACTATAGACAGAGACGCGCCCGCTGGTGGAGAGCCCGAGGGCTGGGATGGTGAAGGAGTAATGCCCAGCATCTTCCTTAGTCATGTCTTCAATGAGCAGCATGTGAGATTGTTTGTCTATCACGGCGTGAACCCTGTCACTGGGCTGCACTTCTTGGCCATCTTTCATCCAGACACCTTCCACATTTTCTAAGGAGACTTTAACTTCAAGCTGAACAATGTCACCCTCGCAGACTTTCTGGTCACTAAGTCCTTGCAGGATGGCAATGGGGCGGGCTGTGAAATATGCGGAGAAAAGGAAAATTACAATCATTTTTGTCACTAAACCATAATGATGCTCACTGCTGGCTGATGGGAATGGGAAGACTTACGTTTCATCTTTAGTCTACAGGTTGTCTTTTTCCCATCGATGACAAAGCTGTATTCTCCCTGGTCCTCTTTGGTTACATCCTTGACTGTGAGGTTCTGACGTCCACGGCGAGATGTAATTGTGTATTTGCCATTGGATTTAAGCTCCACACCATTATGATACCATTTGCCTTCTATATTTTCTGGGGATACAATACACTCTAACTCTCCTGAAAATGATTCTGGAACTTCTATGTCCTGAAGTTCTTTCACAAACTCAACAACTGCACCTGAAATATAAGATAAGGAGAAATCAATTTCCCTGGAGAGTTATGCATCTAGGCTTAGGACAGAGATAACATTTTGTATACCTGTTATCTCCCCTATACCACCAGGAATATTCTTAATATCTGCCTGCTGATAGACTGAGAAATAAATATCCAATAAAAAGGAGTTATTTTGATTTTTTAAAAAAATTTAAAATCAAGACATCAAAATAATACTACCTATAACAATCCAAATTGTCAAATTGTCAATATTCTTAATCAGGGACATAAATTAATGATTCTCGTTATGAAGCTTATATCCAATTCTCAAACAATTGTTTTGATGAAGAAAAAATTGTATAGGTAATTTTATCACATACTAAAGGTGACTTTAAAACTTGAGTAAACAATGAAATAATCATATTACTACCTTCAACAATAAGTTTAGCTGTTGTTTTGATATTTTCATCTTCCACGAGTACACAGCTGTAGTCTTCGGCATCAGATGTGTCAATGGTCAGTATAGAGAGGAAGTGGACCTTCCTGTCAGAGTGCATCCTATATTTATCTCCCTCATGAACCTCCATCCCATCTTTATACCATTTCACTTTGACAAATGGCTCTGAAGTTTCACATTCAAAGGTTGCCATGGTGTCTTTTTCCTTAGCAACAACATCTTGTAAGTCCTGTGTGAAAGTGATCAACTGCTTGGCTACAAGACAAAGGGGCGGAAAGCACATTAGACAAATTAAATTCACAATTTGAGCACTGGGAAAAGAAAAAGAAATATGCTAATGGATATTCATGGATACAGAGATGGGTCCATCAAATGAAAGGCATTCAAATTACCTTGGACAAGTAAGAATGCATGACTTGAAGTTTCCCCAGCTATGTTGATGGCTTTTACCATGATGCTGGCAGAGTCCTCTGCAGTCACATCTCTTATGACCAATTCGCAAACGTTGTCCTCAGGCCAGTACCAGTAGATTTGGTCTGACCGTTCGATTTTTACACCATTTTTGTACCATTCACATTCAGGGTCTGGTTTCCCCACAACTCTGACACGGAAGTGTGCATCAGATCCTAGACCCACTGTTTGGCTTTGGATTCTTTCAAAGATTTTGGGGGCCTCCATGCTAGGACTTAGTTCAATTCTATCAGGTTTAAAAGTTGGAATAGTGATTTTGCCTTCTTCCTCAAGGGCTTTCCTCTCCTCTTCGGTTAACTCTTTGGTCCAGTGGAGAAGCTCATCTTTTGTCTTCTTCAGGAGTTCTTCATAGGAGTCATCCTTCTTGCGAGACTTGAGCTCCACAGCAGTAATGGCTTCATAATATCCCTCCTCTGTTCTGCGCTTGAATTTACTACGCAGCTCTTCCGACTCTTCAGACACTTTTTCGTGGGTAATTCTTTCAGCCCTTTTCAACCTCACTATTTCTTTTTCAGTGGTATCCACAGGTCTATCCACTTTTTGCACTTCAAACTGAAGCTTTCCTGGTTCGTGTACATGAAATTCAGGTTTTGGTTCAGGAGCTCGCCTAAGGACAGACCTAAAATCTTCCCTCTGTTGGATCTCAAGTTTCACCTTATGTTCGATCACACCTTCAGGATTTTCTGCAGTGACCTTCACTTCACCTGTGTCATAGGTCTTGCAGTCCACGATGTCGAGATAGTGAATGCCATCATAGCGAACTCGGAACCTTTTGCTTTTGCGGATGAGCTGTCCGTTGAGGTACCAGTTGACTTTGGGTTGGGGGTAGCCTGTTACACGGCAGCGGAACCTGGCGGTCTCCCCTTCAAGTACTCTTACTGGCTCTGGGAATAAGACGATGTCTGGCTTTTGTTTTTCTTTCTGATCTACTGTCACACCTGTAAGTGCACCTTCATGAGCCATCCTCTCTAATTCCTCAATTCTCTGTAAGCCTTTTCTCCCCTCAGGCAACTGAGATTCTTCCACAAGACTTTTCTCATCTTTAACAATCAGGGTAGCAGATGTGTGATCTGTTCCATATTTGTTAGTGGCTCTGCAAGTAATGATACCACTGTCTCTAGAATATGCAACTCCATAATCAAGGCTGCAGTACCCGAATTCATTGATCATACGGAGCCTGTTGGCTGCTTCTAGTGGCTTTCCGTCGTGGAGCCATTCCACCACCATCGTTGGGTCACCGATTGGTGTAAGTCTGCATTCAAAGTGGGCAGGCCCAAAGCGCTTGAGTCTTAAGGAAGTCAGTTTTTTCTTGAAAAATGGTTTCTGTTGTTTCTCTTTGTCATAGAGGTCACCCTCTTCCCATTGTTCTTGACCATATCGCAAATGGAGGGGCTCCAGTTCTGGGGCTGCAATCTCCTTTGCTCGGTATGTTCCTCGCGGGATGATTAATCTTCTCTCTGGTTCAGGCTCTGCAAACTCAACTTCAACATTTACTTTACATCTTGTGGTGTCCCGGCCAGCCTTATTAATAGCAGTTGCAGTATACCAGGCAGAATCTTGGCTCACAGTGGAATCGATTTTAAGGGCAGCTTCTCCCTTGGTTCCTTCAATTCTATAAAAAGTGAAAAATAAATCATCAATATAGAAGTAGTATTGCTTTCTTCATTACTGGATTCATATAATGAGCTTAATTTTATTATTTCCAAACACACTTACCTGATTTTGGGATATTTATGAGGTACAATGATGTCACTGTTTTTCAGCCATACAATATCAGGATTGGGGTTACCCGTAGCTCTGACTTTCATTTCAAGTCGGGAACCTTCCTTTACGTTGACATTTTTCAGTTTTTCCACAAACATTGGTTTTATCTGATGTTCCACAGCTAAAAGAGAAAGGTCATGATTTAGAGTTGAGTAGGGCTGAAATACCCATTTATAACTCAAATTATAATATAAGGCAATTTCTTTATTGTATTTTACCTTCCACAGTTAAAAGCACTGAAACTGAAGATCTGCCTGCCCTGTTTTGGGCAATCACAGTCCACTCCCCAGAATCACTGGGTGTTGCTGGGACAATAATTAGTGACTGAGTACCATCTTCTTTAATGACGACTTTATGGGTATAGTCATTGATAATTTGCTGGCCTGTCAAAAAAAATAATTAAAGAAGAAAACAGATTTTAAAACAGTTTTTTTTAAATTGTCAGACACACACATAAACTTGTTTTTGTGTTTAATGATTCATGAACAAAACTTATATTTACCATCATGAAACCAGAGCGTCTCTGGCATGGGTCTACCCACAACCTTTAAGTCAAATCTGGCAGTTTGCCCTTCTAAACATTTGAACGAAGTGGGTTTTAACACAAAGACTGGCTTATACAGTCTCTCAAGTTGTGACTCATCTGTTTCCTCCAGTCTACGTGCAGGCGACAACCGTGCAGGCGACATCCGTGCAGGGGACATCCTTGCAGGAGACATCCTTGCAGGAGACATGCGGATAGGAGACCTGCTCACTGAACGTGGAGAGATAGATCTGAAAAACAAAGGCAAACAGAATATTTTCAAGAGGCAAAAAGAAAATTCAGCAAAACAAATCTTTTTCTGTTTTATTCATTAATGTTATTTTAGAATTTACTTCTTGCATGTATTAAAAGGCATCTTAACCTCATTAAGATCCAAAACAGAATATATTATAATTGCCCCCAAAGCTATGTTTTGCCCATAATTTCAATCTTGGTCAGTGGCCATTTAATGCATTCAGGTACCAAGGCTCAAAATCTTGGAAAAATTCTTAATAGTGCCTTTTCCTTACCATCTGGATTTATTTAGTCACCACTTCTTTTTGATTCAACTACTAAAACATCTTAATGAATGTTGGTTGGTTAAATAAACCAATGAATACATTTATGGAAAAAGAAAAATATACCTTTTTTATCTAAGAGGAGGAAAAACTCAGGAATTATATTTGAAAACGAAACAAAACAAAATCCTATCTACACATTGCAGTCCGACTGGCATGGATTGTGAATGCCGTTGCCACTACTTACAGGATGGATGAACTAAGATAATTTTAATAGGCTCCTAGAGCTTCAGTGCTCCCCTTTTCATAATAGTAATAATCATCTATTTATTTCAGGGTTGCCATGTAAATTTATGTGTGTAAAGATCAAGTGTTAAAGAATTTAGAGCTATTATTATATTAGCTATAGCACTAAAAAATGAATAGTATGAAACACTAAGGAAAATTCTTTGCTCATCTTAAAGGCAAGAAATAAAAACTATTGGCAATCATTGGTGTTGCTAATGGTAAATTTCTGCATTACCTTAGCCCTCAATTTTTTAAAAACAATAGCAATTTGCTACTTGCATATTTAGTGTTTCAAAACAACTTAAATGCTTAACAGTGTGAATTATTACAGGTTTTACCTGATTCTGCTCACTGGCTCTGGTGTGGGTATGTATGTTGGAGCTCCAAGTGGTGCAGCAGGCTCCACATACAACTTCCCTGAGCAAATTGCATTTCCTTTCATGTTGCTGGCAAATGCAGTGTAGATTCCTTCATCTTCTGGAAGAACAACAGGTATACGCAGACTAGCTCTGCCATCCTGTAGAAAGTCCATTTGGTATCTTTCTCCATGTTTGATGCGCTTGCCATCTTTGTACCATGCAATCTGCAAAGAATACCATGCACATATGAATAAATTTTACATAAAATAGTTACATTGTAACCTGTTTGTATCTTTATTGTGGCACAGAAGTATGATACATGTGTATATTTTACCTTGGGTAATGGATAGCCAGACATCTTGCAATGAAAAGTGACACCCATCCCCTCAAGAATTCTATAATTCTTGAGTCTTAAATCAAATCCTGATTCAATAGCTTCAGATTCAGAAATGTCAACTGCCATCTTTTCTTCTCCATCTTCTTCAAGAAGTTCTTCTAATGTAGTCTTTATTATTCTGTATTCAATTTCTTTAATAAGTCTCTCTTCAAAGGAAGAAATATGGAATTCCTATGCAGTAAAAAGATGATGATTTGTTAAAAAGATATGTCCTCACTGGTGGAAATTCTTTAAGAATATGTATTTGTTTCAGAGCTAAGGATTATTCAAGTGTTTAACTGGGAGAAGAATCTAGAAGGCTTTTTTGTTTGCTTTTGTTTGTTTGTTTTAGTCTGCATTACACTCATCTTTGCCAGTTGATGCTGTGGCACCTTGGGTAAAATGGTATTCCAAGAGTATGGGTTATTTATCAGACAGATGAAGGAAGCTTTGCATTAATGAACTTGGTTATGCTAATATTTGTCTTGTTCTAAATATATATATAATCCCCATTTCTAAAGCCATATTTTGTTGCATACTTGTAATCCCTCTTTCTAAAATCACAAGCACAACATGCCATGAAGATTAAGGAAACTTGTCAGCAGTGAACTTGGACCTACTAATAGTTGTCTGACACTGACTTCATCACGTGAAAATGAAAATATCAAACATAAAAAGGGGCATAGTGGGAGGAAAGTATAATTTGTGAAATGGTTTAGTTGGTCATTATTGTTATACTCACCTGGTCTTCTACAAAAGTTCTGACCATTACAGTATCTTTGGCCATTTTCTTTCTAATTAAAGCCTGTTCTTTTTCATACTCTTTTTCATACTCAGAGTATGCAAATCCAGGTGCTATTTCTCCAACTTTGGGCTCTTGAACAAATGCAGTCACTTGTGTCTGGTAAAGCATTTCTTGCTGGGACTTCATCAGTGACTCATAATCAGCTAGGAGTTAAGAACATAAATTAATTTTTAATGTTCTCATTAAGCATTCATGTCACTATTCATTCAGGCCCTACTCTGGGGAAGGTGATAACCAAAAGCTAGGTTTTCCAAATTTCTACTATAAAAGTTCTTAATAAATATTTACTAGATTGAATTTCAAAACCAAACTTATTAAATACATTGACAAGTCAAACCAGCCACTACTATTGTAGAAAGAATTTTATACTAGCAGCTAGTCCTTTGGGATCTATGCTACAGGTCTTCCTAATTTGCTGTGTGGCTTTTAGCAATTCATTTGCTTTCTTGAATCTTGTGTGCTTTATCTGCTGGATGGAGATAATATTGTAATTTTATCTAAGGGATGCTGTATAGATAAAATGAGATGGAGCATGGCAGAGTTCACTGTAAATGTGAACAGTTTCGCATGAAAGCTATTACATCTTTTTTTCAAGTTATAGCCATTGAAAATTCTGATTTGTAGCTTTTCTTTAAAATATTGGGAGCTCTAGCCACATTGAGCCTGGTAACAGCTTGGTGTGTGCCTGGCCGCAACACATCGGAGGGGAAAGCTTCTGCCCCCTTGAGGCTAGGCATGGACTTGCCATTGTCCTCATCGTACTCACTAATGTTACCTGTCTGGACCTGGAAGGCAACTAGACTTAGAATCTCTGCATTTTCAGAGGTGTGGTGTACCTAGAAACAAATGCACCAAATAGAAACTATTGCTAGAACCTCAGTTTAGTGCCAGTGTGGCTTTTGAGGCTATGTGGTCTAAAACATTTCCTGTATAGCCAAGACCAAGTGAGGGAGGTGTACCAGGATGCAGCACTAGGTCGTTCAGCAGACACAGGGCACGGCTGTTTCCCTGCATTTTGGTTCTTATCATGTATGCAAAAACTACTTAGAGTTGCCCTTACCTTCTTCAAGCAAGGAAGCAGATGCGGAAGTTTCGCCATGCTTATTACGAATAACAATAGTGTATTCTCCAGCGTCATCGGCAAAAGTCATAGAAATCACCAGTTTGCATTCACCGGTTTGTTTATTGTAACTCACTTTGTATCTTTATGGAAATGAACAAATAGAAAAATCAGTCATAAATAACCTTATGTGAATAAAAGAAATGGACTTATTTGTGAATGGATCTGTGATGTAAAATTCAATGATCTTAACATATGACTAAGCTCCACCATAGATTATAAGATTGCTAAAAATGCGGAAAATTCATAGACATGATAATTATGACCAAACAAGTTAAAATATTCATTTTAAAGAATATGTGTATTCTTTAAAATAATAGACTATAATATTGCTAGAATCAGACATAAAAATAAGTGGCTTCAGTGTTCATGTTAGCAAATGATGTCATTTAAACAATATGTATTTTCTCTCTGTTCACTATTTTGTTATTTCCTTTGAAGATTGAATGAATAATCAAAACAATAAATTCCCATAAATATTTCAGTATTAACTCTCTGGTATATTATATTGATTATTATTAAGATACAACACCTACATTTTTAGATTATCAGGGTGCCCTTTTTTATCTTAAATTGCAGGAAATTCAGATCTAAATTTTGTATTCATTTGCAGAAAATTTATTAGCTTAGATTTCCGTGCATAACTAGCTTTCTTCTTTATAGAAGAAAGCTATTCTTTTATCTTTCAGTGACTTAGTTATTGCATGTTTTTATTGAAAGTTGTCTCAAATCCTTTCTGGAAGAGCGTGTGTGTGTGTGTGTGTGTGTGTTTGCATAAACATCCACAATATTTTATCTCCTAGCATTATCAATGAATTAAACTAGAATGTAAAGAAATATGTCTTCCACCCACTTTTGTCACACAGCTTTATTTCTTACTAAGACTTGTCACAAAGATGTGAAAATATTTCAAAAGGAAGTAAGGCAGCTCCACAATGACAGAGCCTACGTTCAGGGTTAGTGGAGCAAGTAAATTCCACTCTGGGCTTCACACATAACTCATACAAGTCACAGAGAACACTATCATTGAGCCATCAAGATACCTGTATCCAGTGGTTAGAGGAACACCAGATTTTTTCCAGTAGACGTGGGGCTTTGGGTTGCCGCCAACCTGGCATACAAACACCACACTGCCACCTTCCACCAGTTTCTGGACCACTGGTTTTGTAATGAAGAACGGCGCGGCAGGCTCTCCGGGCCCTGCTTGTTCCTCTGTGATGCTAGTGTCAGTCATTACCACATCTCTTGACTCGACAAAGCTGGAAAGAGAATTCCTTTCACGTTAGCTTCTGGGCTGTAATTTGTCCAACACAGAAGGGACTGAAAATCAAAATTGCACTAGATCAGCAGCTAATTAGCAACAGAATGTTTTACCGTTTCTCTTCTGTGGTAATTTTCTCAGCCACAGTTGTTTCCTTTTCAAATTCTTCTGACACTAAAATAAAGACAAAATTTTTCACTGAAGTGAGGCATTTAGTGAGCACTGCTTAGCACTGACAGTTAAATTGGCCCTGTAATCTACACCTCAATTCCAAAAGGGGACGCTATTACGAGGTTGCAGAAAAGATATTGTGGAAAAGAGTGTTCCATGAGAGTGACGACTCGTGCATGGGGACCTTGGGAGGGTGGCCACTAACCCTGCACAGCTAGATAGCAGGAGGTGCTGACGGTTCCAGCCTCGTTCACGGCGGTGCAAGTAAATCGCCCGCTGTCTTCCGCAAAGGCTTCGCGAATCATAAGGCGAGCAATTCCATTCTGGAAGACTATCTGGAAGTCAATGGAACTTTCGATTTGATAGTCTTCCCTGTACCATGTCACTGTTGGGGATGGGTATCCAGAGATGTGGCACTCCAAGGTGACAGATTCACCTTCTATGACAGTCACATTTTTTAAGCCCTAAAGAGAGAAGAAAAAGGAAATAATGATACATGTGCATATTCATTCATCATCTGTAGCTTTTATAAAAAATGTGGGGCTTGAACTTGCACATTTTAATGGCTGCAAATGGCCTTTTAATCAGGACTCCAGAACTGTTAGTAAAGAGACTCCCTTTGAAATTGGAATACTCCAATTTGAAATTAATGCAAGACATTTCCGAGTCTCTAAGGTGGAACTGTATTAACACCATATGATAGGAAAACTCTGTACCCTCTGTCATGCTCACATATTCAAATCCTAGTGAAGCTGGAAGGCTCAACAGCAAATGCTACTTATTCAACAAAGCTTTGCCATGATGTCTCCAACTGGAATGACACTATCCTTCCCATGGGTTCTCCTGTCATGGTACTTATTATCTTCTATATTTTATTATGCTCTTTGGGGTACATTTTCTATGGTGGCAAGGAAAAAATTTCAAAGAAGTCTGGATTGGTCTTTATCTCCATAGCTCCTGCAGTAATACCTTACATGTATTAGAATCTGCTCATTAGGTTGTTTGAATACATGAGTGATGGTTACCACACAGAATTTCCCTTTTCCTTGCCAAAGAGGGTGTGATCTTAAAATTAGCATTTGTAAACTCTCTAATGCCATTTTCCTATTAGGTTGAGAAACTGATCTTTGCAAACATGTATTAAAATGATTTGACCAGATATGAATAGGGTCCAACACAATCAACTTCTTTACTCACCGAGACCAAAGTAGGCGGAGTAACAGGGATTTCAACAGGTGCAGGTACTCTCGCTGTTTCTGTTACCTACAATTTTTACAGAAGATGTTACAAAATGTCCCTGAAATTAGGGGAATATCTCATCAACTCTTAACACATCCAGAATGATAAAAATAATTTGAGAAAAGGACGGCTGACCCAAACCATGCTCAATAAAATTAAGTGTGAGCATGGTAAAGGAGAAGAGAAGATTCCACACTGGCTATTTCTGCAGTACCAACTGGCTGAGCACATGGCCCTGCTCCATGCGGGTGGCTCAAGAAATAGTGTGTAACCCAGTGACCAACCTTGGCTTCACGCTCGTGCCGTACTTTGAGGCGCTCTTCATGGACGGTGGCACCAGTGATGCTCACCCCTACTTCCTTTTTCACTTCAATGCCAGCTTGGCTCTTGTAAGTTTCTGGTGTGTCGGCGAAGGGGAACTGTGGTGAGGGGGTGGGCTCTGCCCTTACTCTGGCCTCACTGGGCTTCACGGTAGGAGCCTTCACCGATTTGGTGATCTTCTGAGCAGAAGATGTGGCTGATAACTCTTTTTGTAACGTAGCAATAGCACTACCGGCTATTGATGCCTGTGTAGAAAGGGAGTCAGAAAATAAAGTCACTTAACTGTCCTCTGAGTCATCATTCAGGAGTGTTTTGCACTAGTATTCCTGGACAGATTTTGAATCCATAGAGTCCATTTTCTAATGCTCTCCTTATCACTCTTACAGTTAATGAAAAGTCAGTTAGAGATAAGTCAATTATAAAACCCCTTGTCATTCTGTTAATTTGTAAAATATATGTGAACAGGTCTTTTTAAAAGAGTTATACTAAGAATGCCTTATTTTACAGCTTTTATCATAAAAGGAGAGGCTCTTCTTTGATGGTCAGGCTTGCGGCTCTGACGGGGGGAAGGGGGGCAAGGGCAATGTACATAACCTTAACATTTGTACCCCTATAGTATGCTGAAATAAAAAAAATAAAAAATAAAAAAATATATATCAGAACATTGAAAAAAAAAAAAACTCAGTCATGAATTTTCACTTAACCATTTTGATGAATGCTACTTTTGAAAATACTACAGTGGGAAATTCAAAATCAAGAAATTATTAAAATATTTGGTAAATTTCTAAAAACTGCTTTGAAATAGCACATTTGGGTTTTAACCACAAATCTGAGTGAAAGGTGAAAATGGAGACATTCAGAAAAGTATTTTAAAGGTTTTCTTACTGTTTTTATTCTGTTGCTGTCCATGGTTGTTCGGTTTCAATAGTAATTTGGGACTATCCCAGATATAAGCATCATATATACCTTACAATTCTTTGAAGGCATAGAAGGTTTGGATTCTATTTCTTGGATGTGTATACTAACAATAATGACTAATATTGAGGGTTATTTTGTGCTGTCAGCTTGCTAAGGATTTTACTTGTATTTTTACTTGTATTTTACATATATTTTCACTTTACTCTGATGACAGAGCTAACAAGGGCCAGAGATGGGTCACTAATCCAGGTCTGTTTGCTTCCACACTCCAACCCAACCACCACACAATACCACCTCTCCATCTTGTTATATTGACTATATGAACATGTGATTTCTCAACATCTGTCTTTCTTCATGAAATACATTCACAGTTAAATTACTCTAAAATATCTGGCAGCGTAAGGAAAGCTACACCGTGTAATACGCTACCTTTTACAAAATCATTAGAACCATATGAATCAATTGAGTTTCAGCTCTCCCTGACATGTGAAATAAACAGAAGTTTGCATGGATTTGTGTCTCCTCAGAGGTGCAAGATACCCACCTACTACTCTAGGCTTACCCTGCTGGGCAAGTTTCAGAAACCAAATGTTAGGGCCATCTGAGTCTATCACGAATGTTAACACACATCACCCTAAAGAGGCCCATTGGCCTACACCAAACCTACTCTACATCCCAGGTTAGATACTTATTTCCTTTGAGCTAAACATTTCTTTATCATGCTCTTTAATGTCTTACCTCATATCCATGTTCTGTCTTAGGAACAGAAATTTTTGAAACAGTAAAGTGAGGGCTTGCTGTGCGGGGGCGTTTATCCACATGGACTAATCTTTCAGTTGTTAGATCTGTAGTTTTCTTGATCTGCATTGAAATGAAACTCAGTGATACTACTGTTCCACAGATGACCACAGCAGTTAATTTAAGGCTGCTTTACCGTGAAAAGGGTGAAAAATTAGCAGGTGTAGGCTCACCTGTGATGATATGTGCATTCCCATTTGATCAGTAGTTTTGATATGAGTCTCAGAAGGAGCCTGGATCACTCTAGGCTTGACTGCTTTAGGGACAACGTGGGGTTCTGAGGCTGGACGCTGGGGCTGCTCAGCTACCTTTGGAGCAGAAACATGTTCCTTATATCCATATTCCAAAGTAGTCTTCTGAGCGTAGGATTCTTCAATATGCCTGGGTTCCCTGGGCTCCCTAACTCGGGCCTGGTCCACTGCAGCAACAACTGTTGCTACAGCTTCAGCCTTTTTTCCAACGTCCACCTAGAGACAAGGTTTCCGGAATTAGTACACTGTAATGTCAAAGTTAGGCTGGGACATCTCTTAGGGACATCCTCCTGGGACATTTCCTCCTGGTCATTCAGAACAAACAAATGCCTAAAAGCATGATAGATAGGTTGGTGGCACCTAAGTAATATAGCAATATTAATGTGTCCAGAAATGGAACTCAGAAATGCTTTCAGAAACTTAATATGTCATTGATTATTATATTGTACTGACACCTATTTAGATACACTCTATATATCTGCTTAATTATATTAGACATTAAATCACATAGACACAACATAGGACAACCACAATATGAATATAAACTTGTAAGGAGATTTTTTTTTCTGGCAATTTATCTAGGCAGATAGTCAATTAGCAATTGGGAAATCAGAACTTTGGAGCTGGTTATCTTCACTGATTCTTTTTATCATCTTGTCGATCATGTAGTCCGGTGTTGACACAGTGACAGCAATGATAAAAGTACACTCAAATACCGTCATCATCCTATCCAGAAAAATCAGTTATTACAGAGTTTTACGGTTGCATGCAAATCTGAGATAACATGAAAGCTCATGAACACAGAGCAAGCACAGAAATTTACTTATGATTCCCTAGGGATAAGATTTGTTTAATCTATTAGAAAACATCTCTCTTAAAACACACGAATGAAAGAAAAGCACGTGAATGAAAATATTGTGATTAAAATGAAAGTGTTATCATGTTTGGCTTCAAGGGAACAACCTTTCACATTGGAGTTTAATTTACTTTCATTATTACTGGGAGTTACAGCGAAGAAGGAAACAAATTGTATTTCTTCATTTCTAGACGGGATTAAGCTAAACGGGAACACAATTTGCAAAGGAGCTTGTCTTTCAAAGAAAGCAAACTAGGTGATGTGACTTACATATTAGAATTCTATGCAATACTTGAAAACAGCATATCACAAAAATCACATAGCCATGTTCATCCAGTGCACTTTCAAAAGTAAGGCTGAAATATATTATTAACATTCAGTTTTCTTTGCCGCTATGAATAGAATCTAAAATGCATCTATTTTTCAAGTAAGCTACCTGTGTATCTGTAAAAATTATTCTCTGAACCATTTTAGATATAAATGAGGCTTTTTGAGATGGAATTGGGCCTCTAGTGATCATGGGCTTTATCCAGTGCTTCCTTCTAGGAAGACGCAAGGCGTTGAGGGATTGCAAATACCATCTTCACTTTAGATTGCGTCTTAGAAGAAATTATAACATATACATGAGGCTTAGGTGAGTTAAGTGTTCATTTATTTGTTTCTTTTACTAACTATATAGGCAATTCGTTGACTTTAATTTTATACATGTTTTAAAATGTTAACATCTTTGACAGATAACACTAAATATGTAGAAAGATCAGTCCATATATATATTTAATGTTTTATATAGATATGCTTGTAGAGTGATTACATTTGCATTATATCTCATTTTTTAACCTTTCAACGAGTAGGCAGGATAAGTTTTAATTTTATTTATTTTAACAATGGTAAAACTGGGGCTCAAAGAAATTATCATTTGGCTATCACACAACTGAAATACATAAATCTTATTCTTAACTTAAAACTTATGAAAAAATATTAATTATGGTAGGATATTTTAAATTGAGGGAGCATCTATTTTTTGTTGAATTATTGTATGTCAAGTCCACAGGCAAAGGCTGTTTGGTGGACAACTATAAATGAGTACTCTATGCTGGTAGCTGCTTTTATTTCTTAGTGGACTCTAATATCCTTCATATTTTTGGAACCTAGATAAGCGGGAAGATGAATCGGACTAGGAGACCCCAATTCACAAGGGTTAAGTGATGAGAATAAATTTAGGAGATAACAAAGAAAAGTGTTATTTAATCTGACTTTTCACTACCAGAAATGCTAACTGTTCAACAGGAGAACTTGGATTGAATCTAATCATCTCTAATGTTTTGTCGCTCTGTTAAGCAATTAGATGGAACACTAACTAGAAACACGACAATGCATGATGGATGGAAAGTTATGAGAGCTGTTGATGAAATGGGATGAAACAATGCTTTTCACCTCCACAGCATCGGTTTTCATCTCTTCTTGAAAAAGATGTATTTGTTCTTGCTTAATAGCAAATCCTTCTCTAGTCCTTGGCAGTGTGGCTGGTTCAGTAGATTTTGCAGTAGTAACTATTACCTTAGGTATAGACATTTTCTCAGCTTTCATCCTTAGCTAATTTTTAACACAAAAATAAGATAATCAATTTATGACAAAATTAGAATGGAAATAAAAATTAATCACTCATGAAGTATGTTGCATCGTGGAATTTCTATCATCTATGAGACTACTGAAAGGATGATATGCTATTAAATATTAGACTTCGGTAAAAGTTTAAAAAGTTTACCTTAAAGCATGTCTTAGAAAAATATAAATCAAAGATGTAGAGCTAGAAAATGACATCGGGGGAAATATAAACAGGACTCAGGCTGTGATGCTAATGAAATTGAAAAACTTCAGTTGCTAATTTCCAGATACTATATATTAGCAGTAAAGAATAAAATTAGGTAAATAGGGTAAATGACAGTCATGGGAAGAGTTTAATTCATGGAAATTTCATAGCTATAAATAGATACAGTAACCTTTTCATGGTTTACATGTGATTGTTCTGGTTGGATACTTCCCTCTCCAGATTTTAACATTGGATCCAGTTTAGCATTAGTGGGAGCTGCTACAGCAGGCACTCTAATTTTCTCAGCTTATTTTCTCACCTCATATTTACAGGGGCAAAAGCATAAAGTTTCACATGAAGACAATTATGAGTAATTTACTGAAATAAGTTTATACTTTGTAATATTTCATATTGAACTTATGATCCCTCAAAACACACATCTTCTTGACAGTAAGATTTAATCAATTACTTACACAACTTTTGTGTTTTTTTTTTTTTTAATATTCATGGGGTCTCTTAAAATTAGCCTGCATGCAATTTCAAATTATTAACTTCTGGAAGATTTTCATTGGTTAATAAAACATTGAAAATAATGGTAAAGAGATAAGTGGGGAAAAGAATATGTAATAATATTAATAATAATAGGTAATTTGGTTTTTTAGTGTCCAATTATTTAATTGTCTAAAAAATAAATTTGGTTAATAGTGTCTCATACATAAATTCAGAGATTTGGTATTAATGTATTACAACAGGGGATTTCAGGTGAGATTTGGTATTAATGTATTATAATAAGGATCTCACACTGGGAATAGCAATAGTCACCTTTCCATGGGTAACTTGGATTTGTTCTTGTCTAGTAGCCATTCCTTCTCTAGTTCTCAGTATTGTTTCTTGTTCTTTGGCTTTAGCAGTAGCAACTGCTATTGTAGACAAGGCAGTTTTCTCAGCTTCCTTTCTCATCTGATTATTACAGTGAAATCAAGATTTTAGTTGTACAGGGCTTCAGACACACATGATATGACCCACACCCCCCACCCCCAGTAGGGATGAAGAAGAAGTTATTCCAGGTTAAACACATAAGAGAAATTATCTTGCGCATGGTAATGTTTGTATTTACTGAGTGAGAATCACAAACGTAGAAACGAGGGGTGGGGAACCTGTGGCCTCAAGGCCACATGTGGCCGCACTTTGAAAAAATTAAGCTAAAAATGCTAATCTTCATGCAAAAGATAATGGTGAATAAAATGAATTACAAATGTTATATGTGGATGAAAATCAAATGTGCAGATAAAATTAATGGTAATCAGTCACATATTTACCTTTTTGGTTTTAGTTAGGGGTTCAAAAAGGAATATACAGATTAATAATTCATACCATACAGTAGTTAATATTAATAGTTTACTTGAAAATAGTTTAAAGATGAACTTTGCACATCTCAAATATCTGTATTCACCTTTTCCTGAGTTATTTGAACTTGTTCTCTTTTGGTAGTGATGCCTTCTCTACTTCTTGATACTAAATCTTGTTCTTTGACTTTGGGTGTGGCAACTATGACTTTAGGTACCACTGTTTTTCTAGTTTCCTTCATTATCTGATCATATAGTAAAAAAAAGGTAAGAAAATAGTCATTAAATTTCATAAACCTCTAAAAAAGAAACATAAGTCAAAACTGAGAAAGGAAGCAAAATGTCTTCTTATTCAAGAGCATTTTAATTACACTTCAATATATCATTTGAGTTGCTTTGATCATCCATACTGTTGCACTGGTAAAAATAAGAAGTCTAGTTTAAAAGAAAAAAATGTGATTAGCAATAAAAGACTAAGGAGTGTTAGTTATCTTTTTCACATTATTCTTATTATAATCAATGGGAAATTCCAGTACAAACCACATATATAGTACATCGTTTTTTGTATTATCAATTGTCTTGTATACTGGAGTCTACTTCAACAGGCAGGTATTAAAGTGAATTATTAATATAATAACGTATTAGTAACAATTCAGAGAAAATCTGAAAGTTAGGAATGAGGTGGCAGTGAAAGCTAGCTGGATGGCAAAAGGAATTTTCTATTTGAGTTATAAGAAGAGAAGGAGGTGAAACAGTGATGGCTAAGATCCGTGATGAAAATGTAGGTGGCTTGCAAATGAAATGGTGTCAGAGTGACTTTCACATCAGCAGGAGGTCATCACCTTTTCATGAGTTAGGTGTATTTGCTCTTGTTGCGTGGCAATTTCTTCTTGAGCTCCCAAGACTGTTTCTAGTTCTGTGGACTTTGCAGTGGCAACTACCAGCATGGACGCAGCTGTTGTCTCAGTTTCCTGTCTCATCTAATTTTTAGAGTAAAATAAAGATTTGAGTTTCAAAAGATACAAAAGAAATGGCAAGACAGCCTTGCAACATTTAGAATACAGAAAGCTGAGTGGTGAAAGAGAAAATGTCACTTTCCCATTTTAGGGTCCTACACCTGTACAAAAGACACAGATTTTTGTTTTCCTGAGGAATGGGTTTCTTTTCTGCCCACCCGCCCCTTAGTAAATTGTCCTAGAATTGAAAAGGCGTCATCTTTGAGACATGTTGACAAGTTAAAGAATGCAGTGAATGGCTACTGGCACATGGCCGGAAAATTATAAGCTGGCTGAACTCGCCGGTCACCTGCACTGCAATGGTAACGGGGATTTCTACGCCCTTGATTAGGCCACGTAGGGTTCTTGCTGCATTCAAAGTCTCTCTCTCCCAATAAGGAGAGGGAAATTCAGCCAGCAGCTTCTGGCCAGCCTTTTGACCTTTTTGGACCTTGTAAGAATAGTAGCCCTGAGATCAGCAAAGATGTTGAGATCAAGGGAGGTGAGCATAGGTGCCCCCTGAACATTGAAGAGTCCAAAATAGATGCCTCTCTCCTGACACTTCAAGGCTTCACACATGGGAGACAAGAGGATTTTGCTAACATTGAGATTGTCCTTACATGTCTCTAGGGCACAAGAGCAGCAAACAGTTCTAGTTCCCTGTTTATCAACCAGGAATTAAGGGCAGTTTCTTGAAGAAGTACCAGTCTTCTCTGATGCCCAGTATTTCCCAACTTCTCTGATGTCATCATTTCCTTGCTATTTAGTTATTTATGGCTGATGTATGTGTATGTGTATGTATGTGTGCATGCATATGCATGTCTTACAACTATTGTGTATTACAGTCTAAGTGACTGAGGGCTCAGGCTAGTCATGAAAAAACTGACTATATCAGTGGGCAAGTGGACTGGGATGATATCTATCTTCCACTTTGGTATGCTCTAGAAAGTTCATAGATTTCCTTAAATTGTGCTAGTAGATAGATAATGTCCTGAAAATTGATCAAGTGAGTGAAAAATAAGCAATAAAAACAGAATTTCCATCCTGAAAGACTTTCGATATTAGACATAGAGGAACAACAAAAAGAGAAAACACAACAAGCCTTCTCCATTCAGAGATTTTGGTTACAGGCAGGTACATGCAGCTGGCTGGAATGTGACATTTGTCAACAAGCTACAAGATTTTTATAAAGTTGGACTTACTGTTTTTTGAGTTACTTCTTTTTGTTCTTGTTTTGTAGTAATTTCTCCAGTAATTCTAGTTTCTTGTTCTTTGGCTTTAGTTGTGGAAATTACTACCTTTGGTACAAATGTTTTTTCAGTTTCTTTTCTTATCTGCAATCAATGATAAAAACAAAACCTTATTATTTCCTGCTTTCCAATGGAAGTGTCATGGTGTTTATTAAATATAACAAAGTAGGAATTTGAAGAAATTAAATCCATTTTTCTGGAAATGTCACTAAATAAAATAAACAATCTCATGTTCATTAATATGACCGTGCTCTTTCTCTGCCTGAAACATAAATTAGGCTGCTTAGAGAAAATAAGTTGAATTCACCAGTGTTTATTTTGAACAGGAGAGTTGCAGTCTTCTTTAAAAAGAGTTCCAACATTTATAAACAGATATATGGCAATATCATTCTATGCTAATTCTGCCATCTAAAGATAATCTTAGCATATGGAATATTAGAAGAGAAGGCCTTAGGAGTAATTTTGTCTGACCCTTCCATTTTATAGGTGAGAAACCAAGCAAGGATAATGTATAATCTGTTTTTATACAATATTTTCATTTTGCAAATTTTTCTAAATATTGTGATGGCTTGGAGTATTAAGACTTATTTTTCTAAAATTGAGACGTTATGGGGAGAAATTTTTTTGCATGTATCGTTGGCAAAATTTTTTTCAAATCCTTATCCCCCCTAAGGATGCTGCATTTCCATGTGGACGCCCGAGGTGTGTGTGTGTGTGTAGGATGCAGTCTTCCCATTTGCCTCTTTGCCATTCTTAGATATCTCATCACTGAAGCTCAGGAGCTCAGGGCTAAAAGGGACTTGAAAGTTCATCTTCTCAAACCACTCAACTGACAATTAGCTCTACTGGCCAACTGGCCTTATCCAGTGTGTGCCCAGATGCTTCCAATCATGGGCTGTCCTTTTCACCTTTTCTGGTCATTGGCCTAAGGCCATGCTGTGTATTCCACTCCAAATCCACGTGCAATTGTCTTCCCACGGAGCCAGGAGGCAGTGGCTAGGCTGCTCAAAGTGAAATATGTTCAGTGTTCTTTCCACTCCTCCCTATTCCTGCCTCAGCATCTACTTCTCCCTCCTGTCCCCTCCCACAGTCACACATTTAGTTAGTGGGTTCCCAGATCAATGTAGTTGAGACCCGTTTCTACTCCTAGTGTGTGTGTCCACAGAGGTACCTTTCATCTACACAGGGGAGCATCCAGTGACTCTATGAGACTTTGAGATCCAGTCCCCAGAAATACACACATGTAACAAGCATTTTTTTGTTTTTGTTTTTGTTTTTAGTGTGATAACAAACCATGTGGCCCAAGAAGCAAACCCTTCATGGCAAAGATTCTTATCTGTGTTGACACATGTAATAACACCAGTGAATTTAAAACCAAAAACCATTTTCACCTGCTCATGAGTTATGTGCATCTGCTCTTGCTTGGTTGTAATTACTTCTCTGGTTCTTGATTTTAATTCTTGTTCTTTGGCTTTATCGGCGGCCACTACTACCTTAGTTACAGCAGTCTTCTCCGCCTCTTTTCGTACCTGATTTTCATAGAGAAAAGGAAAGAAACACTTTAATGCATCTTATATATAAAAAGTTATGATAATATATCTGGATTAAGACATAAATGTCACACAAGAGAGGATAAGGAGGAAAGCTAGAGTGATTTTAAACTATAACAGGAAATCTATTCAAATACAAGGTGGGAAATTATCCTGGATTTATAGCACTGTTCAGCTATGAATCAAGTGTCACATTTGTTTTGAGGAAAGTAAAAGCAAAGGTCCTTTGGGGGAAGCTTAGAGAAATGTAATGTCTGCCCTGAAATAGTGGTTTCCATGCCCGGCTCGTGAAGTTGCTGAGCTCTGGATTTGAGGGTCTCTTGTTTAGCTGACTGTCTCCAGCCACCCTTTCCCTTCCTCAATCAGAAAGGAGTCCCTTGATACCCTGAATACCATAGGTAACTTCTGCCTGCTGGATATAGCCCAGGTATTTCTGGTCTGGCTGGTCTGGTCTGCTGTTGTGGTATTTACATCTTAAATACCTTTGGTATCTCAGACCATATTTTGCTCATGAAGTTTAGAAGTCTGGGCCATGCCTGGCTCAGTGCTGCCTTCAAAATGATTTGTGCATTGGCTCATGATGAGGTTTCTACACGCAAAGCTCAGTGGATGGTGCGTGAGTGAATGTGCACCAAAGGGCCTGGCTCTGCGGGCGTCCCCAGGGCCTCACACATGCCTGTTCCTGAGCAGGTTGGACGCGCACGGCAGTCGTGGTTGCAGTTGTCCTCTGAGCAGTCTGCTCTACAGCACTGATAACTGGTTCTCTCACTCTGGCCATATCAACAGCAGCAACAACGGTCGCAACAGCTGCACTTTTGTCAGTCTCTTGTTTCACCTGGATTGGAAATGACCAAGTAGATTACTTTTTTAAACGACGTGTCTGGTAGAAGATAAAAAAGCACGATGGAAAAGGAACTTCTTAGAGTAAAATATATGCATATATATGCATTTATTATTGCCCAGAAATATAGGGTCTGTGTCATTAAAACCTACATTTCATGTAAACCTCACAGATTAGAGCTTGAGTCCCAATTAAAAAAGCCTTTACAAAGCGTGGTGACCAAATCTGGTCTTCAGTTCCTGTCATACTTTTATGTTCATATGCCGTTTTCCTCCAACCTACACAGAGTGAGTTTCATGGCAGAAATCTGATGGAAGAAACCAGGACGTGAGATAAGGAAAAACAAAATGAAACAGTTCTGACAGTACCTCCTTAGCACCAGTGTCGACCGCGACAGCCCCTGCCGCGAAGGCAGCGCCGGCTGCGCCCGCAGCTCCACTGACGGTCACTTGCTCCTGGACACCGTATCTCCCTTCCCATCTCTCTTCTGTCCTGACCTGAGTCGAGCTTGTCATCATTCTCTCTCTCATCTCAGCCTCAGACGAGGAGGCCACGTAGCCCTCTTGCTTCCAAGGAGGAGGCACTTCGGGGCCCATGGCCAAGGCAGATGTCTGGGTCTTACGGACGAGGAGCGGAGACTTGACAGATCTGATGGGGGACGTGGAGATCCTTGCTGCTGGAGACACGGACCTGAAAATCAAAAGTCAGAGGTCAAGAATGCCAAAGCGAGGCGCTCCCATAGGGGTAATCAGATTTGAATAATGGGATGAAAATCTGGAAGTGATTTAAGACAGAGTTTTAACATGTGCACCTTGATAACCTATTCAGAGGGTAAATAATGTACTTGAAAGTAATTTGTTTTAAATCTCAATAAGCCTTATTCTTATCTGCTGTAACCCTGCAAGGGAATCAGACTTAATTCTAAGTAAGCTAAAGATTTTGTGCCCTGTACCTTCTCACATTAGGAAAAAAAAAAAAATCAAGACAGAAGAAGGGGCTTCCTTAATATGCAAAGAAAGGACATGGCAAATCCAGAAATCATACTTTCAGTTTCTCCATATTTCCAATTCTGGGGGCCGAGGGGATGTCAGATAGATATTATACAAAAAAGGTTTCTGTAATCGAAATGCTTGTGTTACTTTAAGCTAAACATGTTAAGGCATTCTTTTCCCCCTGCAGAGCTCCCCACGGCCTTCACCAGGTCAATATGCTTTGAGGATTTCCAGGCCAGGAGGAAGAGTTCTCACGAAGCTTTTCTGAGAACTGGGGTATAGGCTGTGCAACGCATGGTGCAAACTGCTACTCTAGTCAAAGGCTTTGTGGACGGCTCTTTTTAATTTCCTCTATATTTGTTTATGCCCACTCTTCTTGTATTACTCTCTGTACTTCTTTTACTGTGGAAATTGGTTGATTTGAAAACTAATGATTCTATGATTTTTGGTTAAATTGATAAAGTGGCTTCTTCCAAAATAGTTTTCATTGTTTGCTTTTCAGGTGTATGCAAAGTACAAAGAGCATCAGTTTAAGAACAGGGGCACTAAATCCTGATGTTGATAGCCAAAAAAGACAGTTTCTGATCTATATCAATAACTCTGGGGATTGGTCCACTATTTTAGGGTAAAATTTTTCAAAACTAATTTATTCATCAATAAGGTTTATCACATTTTCCTCTCTAGATGGCAGTGTTACCTTATTATTGCATTTTCCTAATCACAGAAAAACGTTGTTTATGAATGTATTTCAGCACAATATAGGACATTTAGCTTACACTGATCATAAATGAAATAATTATTCTAATTAAGCTCAAGGTACAGTTGATATTTGCTCTAAATTACAGAGTAACTTAACAGTGTATTACGATAACCAGTTTCATGGAGAAATGTTTAATCATTTTCTTGAAGAAGGGCTTTTTTGGTGAAAATCAGTTTACATTTTATAAATGAAGTTGTAATCAAACTAAAAAGAGATCTGGGGGACGTGTCTCTATTCTCGAAATGACTGCCTTAGAAATATAAGAAAGACCAGGTTAGAATAATGTAGGGTCTCCACCAGTGGAAGAAAAGCAGAGACATGAACATTTAGTTTCAACCTGTGCTTTATTCTTGCTGTACCTGGTAAAGTGAGTTTAATTCAAAAAGAGTTAAAAACATGATTAGCATGACATGAGTGATTAGCAGCAGGCTGCAGGTAAGCCCATAACTGTGAAAATCAATGTAATTTCAGTCATTATAGGAAAGTGCTTATTTCTGCACTTATAATAAAAAAATAATCACCAGGTCACAGCTAGATACAATGCACCTTATTCAAGGAAATATGTTTGCCTTACTCCACAATAAAAATCAAAATTAAACTATGAGACATTTAAGAAGTAGTCTACCTTGGATAACCATTATTTTCTCCACAAATTGGCATTTTATTTCTTAATTATTTTAAAGCAAATCTGGGAGGCTAAGTAATTTGGATGGTTATTAATGAACTCTTAGAACTGGAACTGCTAAAACAGTCAAAATGCTCCATGGATAGATGCCTAATAATGCTATTGCTGGATCAAATGGTAATTCTAATTTTAGCTCTTGGAGGAATCTCCAAATTCTTTTCCACAAAGCTTGCACCAATTTGCAGTCCCACCAACAGTGTAAGAGAGTCCCTATCTCTCCACATCCTCACCAGCATTTGTTGTTTTGGGAGTTTTTGATAGAGGCCCGGTAAATTCACTGAAAATCATTTAATTGTACACTTAAAATGGAGTGTTTGTTGTACGTAGATACAGTTGGAGCACTATGTATGTACTCTATGGACTACTTTGACAGAGTAGATTTTTGAATGTAACAAGATAAGTCAACTTGAGTGGTAATATATTTTGGGAAATCAG
>CAUYRT010025942.1:0-21436 GCA_963574885.1 Lepilemur ruficaudatus | reverse complement strand
CTGATAACAAGAATCTACCTAGAACTCAAAAGAATTAACAAGAAAAAATCAAAAAACCCCATTTATAAATGGGCAAAGGAGATGAACAGAAACTTCTCCAAAGAAGACAGAATAATGGCCAAAAAACATATAAAAAATGTTTATCATCTCTAATCATCAGAGAAATGCAAATCAAAACTACCATGAGATACCACCTAACCCCAGTGAGACTGGCCTCTATCAAAAAAATCCCAAAACAACATTGTGTTTATTTTTTTAAAAAAAGATATCATTGGCAGAGAGAAGATGACTTCCTGTTTTCAAATCTGGATGGCCTTTATTTCTTTCTCTACCTGATTGCACTGGCTAGAAATTCCAGCACTGTGATGACTAGAAGTGATGACAGTGGGCATCCTTGTCTTGTTCCAGCCTTTAGGGTGAAAGCTTTTGACTTTTCCTTATTCAGTATGATATTGGCTGTGGGTTTGTCATCTGTGGCTTTTATTCTTTTGAGGTATGTTCCTTCTGTGCCTACTTTGTTGAGAGTTTTTATCATGAGGAGATACCAGATTTTATTGAATGCTTTTTCTACATCTACTTAGATGATCCTATAGTTTTTGTTTTAATTTTGTTTCTGTGGTAAATCACATTTATTGACTTGCCTATGTTGAACCATCCTTGCATCCCTAGGTTGAAATCCACTGGATTGTGCTGTATTATCTTTTTGATGTGCCACTGTATTATGTTTGCTAGTACATTGTTGAGGATTTTTGCATCTATATTTATCATGGATATTGGTCTATAGTTTTCTTTTTTTGTTACATCCTTTCCTGGCTTCCCTATCAGGGTGATACTGGTTTCACAGAATGAGTTAGGAAGGATTCCTTCCTTCTCAATCTTTTGGAAAAGTTTCAGTAGAACTGGTACCAGTTCTTCTTCATATGTATAATATAATCCTGCTTGAATCCATCTGATCTGGGCTTTTTTGTTGTTGTTGTTAGGAGATTTTTAAATTACCAATTCAATCTCACTACTCATTATTGGTGTCTTGAGGATTTCTATTTCTTCCTGATTTATGTTTGGGAGGGTACATGTTTCCAGGAATTCATTAATTCCCTCTAGGTTTTCTAGTTTGTGGATATAGCGATGTTCATAGTATTGTTGGATGATGTTTTGTATTTTTGCATTATCAGTTGTAATGTCTTTTTCATTTATGACTGAGCTTATTTAAACTTTCTTCTTTTCTTGGTTAATCTAGCTAGTAGTCTGACAATTTTATTTATCTTTACAAAAAACCAACTTTTTGTTTTGCTGATCTTTTGTACTTTTTGTTTCAACTTCATTTAGTTCTGCTCTGATATTTGTTATTTCTTGTATTCTGCTAGCTTTGGGTTGTATTCTCTTTTTTTTCCCTAGTTCCTTGAGGTATGATGTTTGATTGTCTATTTGTCATCTTCCTGTCTTTTTGATACAGGTATTTAGCACTATAAACTTCCCTCTTAGCATTCCCTTTGCTGTATCCCATGGGCTTTCATACCTTGTGTCACTGTTATCATTGATTTCAAAAAATTTTTAAATTTCCATCTTGGTTTAATCATTGACCAAAAGATCATTCAGGAGCAGGTTGTTTAATTTTCAATTATTTGTATAGTTCTGATATTTCTTCTCAGAATATCTACTTTTACTCTGCTGTGGGCTGAGAAGATACTTGATATTTTAATTTTTTAAAATATAGCCAGACTTATTTTGTGGCCTATTATATGGTCTATCTTGGTGAATGTTTCATGTACTGATGACAAGAATGTAAATTGTGCAGATTTTGGACAGAATGTTCTGTAAATGTCTATTAAGTCCATGTGTTTTAGAGTCCAGTTTAAGTTCAGTGTTTCTTTTTTGACTTTCTGCCTCAATGATCTGTCTAGTGTTGTCAGTGGAGTGCTGAAGACAACCAATGGTATTATACTTCTGTCTTTTTCCTTAAATCTAGCAGTATTTGTTTTATTAATCTGGCAGTTCTGGTGTTAGGTGCACATATATTGATGAGTATTATATCTTCTTGTTGGATTGCTCCCTTTATTAATATATAATGACCTTGTCTCTTTTTAGTGTTGTTGAGTTAAAGTCTATTTTATCAGATATAAGAATAGGTACTCCTGCTCACTTTTGGTTTCCATTTGCCTGAAATATTTTTATACTCCTTTACCTGAAGTGTATAAGAATCTTTGTGAGTTAAGTGGGTCTCTTTAAGTCAGCAGATATTTGGCTTGTGTTTTTTATCCATTGTGCCAATCTAATTTACACTTTTTAAGTGGGACATTTAGACCATTTAAATTCAAAGCTATCATTGGTATGTGAGATAGTGTTCCAGTCATCATGTTGATTGTTACCTGGTTGCTTTGTATTCTCCATTGTGTTAGTGTTTTATAAGCCTTGTGAGTTTTATATTTTTAAGTGTTTTTTATACTAGGGAGTAGCAACTTTTCATTTTGATATTTAAAATCTCTTTAAGCATTTCTTGCAGGGCTGATTTAGTGGTGACATATCTCCTCATTGTTTGGTTGTCTGGGAAAGACTTTATTTCTCCTTCACTTGAGAAACTTAGTTTTGTAGGATACAAAATTCTTGGCTGACAAGTACTCTGCTTTAGAAGGCTAAAGATAGGAAACCAATCCCTTCCCGCTTCCAGGTTTCTGCTGAGAAGTCTGCTGTTAGTCCGACAGGTTTGTCTTCGTAAGTGTTCTTGATGTTTTTCTCTTGCTGCCCTTAGAATTAATTCCTTCAGGTTGATTTTAGATAGCCCAATGACAATATCCCTTGGTGATGGCATTTTTGCAATGAATTTCCCAGGTGTTCTTTGAGCTCCTTTATGTGGATATCTAAACTTCTAGCAAGATCCAGGCAAGTTTTCCTCAATTATTCCCTCAAATAGGTTTTCCAAACATTTTATTTTTTCTTCTTCTCCCTCTGGAATACTTATGTTTCTCAGGTTTGGGCATCTGTATGTGTTCCTTGGTTATCAGCAGTCTTTGTGCAGTGAGCAGTATCTATCTCAGATGCTCGTTGTAGCAGAAAAAATATTAGGCTGTAGTTCAACTATCAGGCCAGTAGGTGGCACTTATGTGTAACAGCTGGCTCCAGCAGAAGCTGATGGGTATGTGCTTAGTCTCGGTTTGTTCTGGTGGTGCAGTGGTCTGTGGAACCCTTGCTGTCCTGTGTGCCCTTCTGAACCCTGGGGATCAAAGTTGGGCTGCCAAGCTCACCCTCGTACACGCAGTGAAGGGTGTAAGTACAAGCCTTGATAAGAATGTAGGGGGAACTTGTGTTGAATTTCACTGAGATCTCTATCAGGGGTTGGAGGGAGAAAGGAAGGGGAGTGAGTAAGTGTCTCAGCCTGGGTAGGCAGGTATGCTATCTCCCTCCCTATTACACTACTGACTTTCAATTCAGATAGCCACTTTCCTCCAGGCCATGGAAACATCTGACCTGCAGATCTCTGCCCAAACAGGCTCTACCCATAAAGCCCAAAATAGCCTGCTTTTCTGCTTGCCTGTACTCTGCTGTAGGAAGTTGTGGCTTTTAAAAGGTAAAAGTGGTGGGCCCCACCCTTGATACAAGCCTGGTTATGGTGGACACACTGTGGGGATAGAGGGAAGACAGATACTCCCAAATGCCCTGGTTTGATCATGTCCTGGCACACCTGCACCAGTGCCTCCTGCCCACGTGAGTACAGCCATGGCTTCATCAGCAGCAGTGGGCAGAAGGGAAGGGAGTGATCCAGCTTCCCAGCCTGGGTAGGCAGACATACTATCTCCCTCCCTACCAAACCATAGGCCCGGGACTCATGACTTTCAGTTCAGATAGTCACTTTTTCCTCCAGCCCATAATGTAGCTGAGGGCTTCAGAAAACACCCAACCCACAGATCTCTGCCCAGACAGCCTCAGGGCAAAACTTCTACCAGCTTGAAACAGGCACCTTTGGGCTTGTCTGTACTCTGCTATAGAAAGCTACGATTTTTTAAAAAAGGGAAAGGCATGAGCCCCACTTTCCATGGAAGCCTGGGTATGGTGGGCACATTTTCAGAGAGGGGGCAACTTCTCCCAAATGCCCTGGCTTGACTATTCCCTGGTACATCACCACAAGCCCTACTTAGGAACAGATGTGGCTGCATGGGCAGCAGTAGGCAGGGGAGAGTAGGAGGGAGGAAAGATTCTGATTGAAGGAAAACTGGTCCTCTGGTCCCCTTTGTTCTGAGGAGCTCTCCAGTATGCTGTACTTTCCTCCCACCTGGAGGCAGCCTGCCCTGAATGTCCAAGCTCCAGGAATCCCACAGTTTCCCTGGAACCCACTGGCCCCCAGGGCTGCTGCAGCCTGATTGGCTACTATAGAATGTTAGCTGTGGATCCAGCAATGCAGAGACTCAAGGACTGAGATTCACTGGTCAAGGCAGTCACAAAAACGCTGCCTCTCAGTGAAGGGAGGGAAATGAGCTGCACCCTCTGTGCAAAACCCGGGCACAGTGAGCACAGTATTAGCGGGAGTGCAGCTTCCCCTACATGCCTGGGACTGGCCATCCAGTGGCACACTCATGCCAAACCCTCATGGGAGCAGACATTGCTATGCCCACAGCAGTGATTGGCTGTGGGCAGGAAGCCCCTATCTGTATGTCCCCTCCCAGGCTCCAGTGCTGCTCTTGTTCTGAGGTGGGAACACTCTCCTGCCCTATGGAATCCACTCTGCACTCACATACTGGGAAGACTGCAGACAACTTCAGATCGTAAGCCAGGGGCTCTCAAGTGGAGGACAGCACGTGCTCCACTTCCCTTTGTCCCCCAAAGCATTGTGGCTCATGACAGTTTCCTATACCTGAGAGTCAGGCCCCCACTACTGGTCAGAACTCCAAGAATCCTGCAGCTCTCCTATGCCCCCCTAGACCTTTGAGGTTGCTACAGTCTGAGTGAGTGCTAGGGAATGTTTGTGTGGAATCCAGTGACAAGGAGACTGAAGGATACAGGCACACAACAGGTGCACAAGCAGTATGGCTCTCGCCAACTTGACTTGGGTCTGAGGTGGAGGGAAGCAACCCTCTGAGGGCTGGCAGCTCAGTGCTCTGTTCTTCAGAAGTTCTCAGTTTGCTGATGGCAACAGCACTTGGGCTCGCAAGGGTGGAGGGGCTCTCTGAGAATTCAGAGCTGACAGTCTGCTGCAGATATGAGGGGAGGAAAGACAAACACCCCTACCTACCCTTTCTGTGGGAGACTCCAAATTCCTTGGGGGGTCAATCTCTGCCAAAATCTTGCATCTTCTTATCTTGCTCCACAACTTCTTTCCATGGGATCTCCAGTAGTTTCTGGCACTCTTCCTTCAGTATTCTACCTGGGCTATGCTATTTCACCTGAAATTTTTTCTCCTTTCTGGGATGATCTGGCAATTGATGTCTTAGTCAGCCAACTTTCCTCCCTCCCTCTCAAATTTTGAATTCTTTATCTGTCATTTCAGAATTTTCATTTTAGTTAGGATGCATTGTTAGAGAGCTAGTCTGATCCTTTCAGGGTGGTCTTTATACTCTTTTTTCATACTGCCAGAGTTCTTATGCAGATTCCTTCTCATCTGGAGAAGCTGTCACTTCTAATTTACTTTTGTTCAGATGGGAATTCCCCCCCCCCTTTTAAGGATGTGACTGTAGCATATGTTGGGTAGGGACCTTTGACATTGTTGAATGGTGCTTTCAGGGGGCCAAGGTTCTGAATGAACTCCTTGGTTGCATATAACCTTAGTGTGGTGGTTTCCTCAAATGCTAGTTATTTGTAGATTGTACCGGTGGTGTACTAGGCATGTGGGCAGGCACCTCTTGCCGAGAAGGGGAGATGGAGGTCTTCAGAAGCTTATCTCTTTCCCCAGCACTGTGTGCTTCTAACAGCGTGAATTACATTGGGACATGCAGTTCATCCTTCATGCCAGTAGGTGGCGCCTGCGGATAAGCGTCAACAGGCAGGGGGGTAGCTGTACACTTACATTAGCAAATGTTACAATGGGCTGGACAAGTTGGTCTTTCTGCTGGTAGGTGGCCCTTGCAGGAGAGAGCCAGCTGTGGTGGTGGTTGTAGGATTTATGCTTGGCCTTAACTAGAAGTAAATGGATGTCCCAGATGATGCGTGGGGCCTTGGAACTCATAGGGGTCTCTATCCTGTGTTCCCCCTCCTTCACCACCACCACAACTGCCATGGTGGAGGAGCAAAGCCAGGTCGGGTGGGGCTGAGTCAGGCAAGCCTGTTTCTAAGCTTCCCAGATGTTGATGCAAATACCAACCCCAGTGGCGAGGGGAAAAGTTCCTGGGCCACTGGGGCAAACTTGCCGGGAGTGGTGGAGGCACCTCCAACACCAAAGAACCTGCATGAAAGGAGGGGGTGGCCTGGAATCTATAGTCCAGCAGGCAGTAGTGGGACCCGCTCAGCTCCCAATCCCTTGAACCGGTGGATTTTCCTCCTCCCTCTAGCATCCAGTAGCCAGCAGCAGGCCAAACCAGCTAGGCCAATCTCTAGTAGTCCGTATTCAGTTCGTGAAGCCACCCTGGGCCACAAGTCTTCCTGCCAGGGACAAAATATGTGGATTTCGGGCCACACTCTTCCCGATCCCCTCTTGTGAAAGAAGGTGCAAAGGGCAAAGGGGCTGCTCACCCTGCTCACAAGGTACAGCACAGACCCACACCATTCTCCTCTCAGTTGTGACTATGGGAGCTCCTCTACTCAAGGTCAGATTGCAGATCTCATCCTCATTGCCCCTGAGATGTGAGCAAGTCCTAGGGGGACAGGACCAGGTCAATTGACCTGTCCTCGGGCCTCCTGAATTTAAGTGTTGTGATAGGGAGTTATGGGCTGGTCCTAGGCTGCCCGGGGGACAGTCAGGCAGGTCAATGGTAGTTGCACTCTGGGCCTGTCACTGGGAAGCGTATGCCCCTCTTCATTGGAGAAGTCGGGTGGACAGATCTGGGAGGGGGTCCGCAGGTATGGGGTTCAGGGTCCAAACACCCCTCAGTCCTGTAGTAGCCCACAGCTGCAGCAGCAGAACTTGTCTTTGGGGTACTCTGAGCACTCAGGTTCCCATGTCCCTCCTTGGCCCAGCAGCCTGCAGAGGCAGAGGTGACCTCAGGACAGAGCTCAGGGCCTTGGGGGATAGGCTCCTGGAATGACTCTGCACTGCAGTTGTCCTGTGTCCAGTGTTCAGAAGCCTGTGGAACTCCACTTATGCTTGAGCAGTGCCTCTGCATGATCTTCAGGCACCTCCCTATGTCAGTGTAGAGGCCTGTAAGGGTTTAGGAGCTCTTTTGTAGCTAGGATTGTAAAGATCCATGGCTGGAATGTGGAGCCCCAAGGTTCTTTCACTTACCACTTCCCTGGGTCTGGAGGCCACTCAAGGCTTTCAGTTACCCCCACCAGGAAGCACTGTTTTCCCTTCCTTCACCCTCAGTATGTCCTGTTGACTCTCTGTTATATTCCAGGATTCTTTCCCAGACAAATTATGGATATTTAATCCATATCTTGGTTCTTCTCTGAGGAAGAGGCATGTGCCAGTTTCCTCTAGTCAGCCATCTTGCTGCAAAATCCCTGAACCTCCTATTGTTTCTTTATATATTTAAGGATGACAAGACAAGAAACTAGAGAGAATTTCTGCTTCTGTAGCAGGAAAACAGGGCTAGAGAGAGGTGTTATTAAAATTCTCCCTTTGCCTACTCTTCCCAAACCGCCAGAGGGTTGAATATGAGTGTTCAGGCATTTGATTAGTCATAATCCAAGTGTATGGAAATGATAGAAATGATTAAGGATGACCTACTGGTTCAGGAGGTCCAATCAGAAATGGTAGCTAAGGCCACAAATCAACATGGAACAAAGGAAAGAGCACGAGATAGAGTCCAATGCCCTGAGTTTGAATACCCAGGTATTCTGGTTTCAAATCCCCATCTTCTATCTGCTCTATCACCATTGCTGTTGCTATTGTATTTGTGAGTTGTCCTAAATGGCTCATCCTCCAAGTCTGGCCCTTCAGTGCAAGAAGAAATGGTCCAAATGTAGAAACTTCCCCGAACAGAAGAAGTCCTCTGCCCAGCATCATTAGATGCCGTTTAGTTCTGATTCCCCCAGGGTATGGTGAAAGCAGCAGGAATACAGAGCAGTTATGACACAGGGTACAACCATTTCTACACTGGAAAAATTCAGGACAGAGGATGCAGGAAAAGCATGTTTGGGGAAACTGCAGGGTTGCAGGAACATTAGTGGATGATTGGGGAAAGGGGATCTACTACCTTCCACAGTAAATAGTGAAAGAGAAAAAAAAAAAAGGAGAAAAATCCTCTCAAAGCAGCAAAAAATTTCCAAAATAATATCAGGAAGAAAATAAAACATGTGCAAAAATAACAAGGCAATGAGACACAGAGGAGCACAGACAGCCAGCACAGAGGATAAGAAGAAAGAGAACAAAGAGTCTTACCTGGACTTTTCGAAAGAAAAGTGACAAGGAAAGAATGGGGACAGCAAAAGTTAAAGAAGTGGTCAGGTAATTAGAAGTCACTGGTGTCTTTCCCACCTACTATAACTGCCGTTTAAAAGTGCCTTCTCTCACACACACACACACTCTGAAACAAGCTGCAGGCTGCACAAGTTGTTGCAGTGGCTCAGTGAATTCCAACTCCTGATGTACAAAATGGGCAAGTTTTTGCAAAACTGACTGGGAATTAAGAGAATCTTAAGAGTAGGTTAGGAACTTAATGGCTGGGCCACATGATCCTGGAGAGAGATCAGACAGAGCATTTCAACATCTCCTATACTATCTCTGGCAGATAATCATCTAGCTCATATTTGGGTACATCTAGTGATGGGGACTTTCCTACCTTATAAGGCTGCATATTTCTTTGTTGGGGTTCAACAAAGAAATCAGTGGGAGAAGACTGAGATTAATGATCACCTACTAGGTGCCAGGTACTCTATTGGGCATTTTACATGCACTGATTTTATTTAATCTTCATAGTAATCCTGTGAAAGAGTTATTATCCCCATTTTACAAATGATATAATGAAGGTATAGGAAGTGAAAAGTCACTTGCTTGAAATCATATAGTTAGTGAGTGTTGGAACAGAATTTGAGCCCATAATTATCTGACCACAAGTTTGTGCTTTATCTATCACTCAACGTTGCTTCTGTCTGCAAGGAAACCATGAGACAATCTGAAATGCCAGACTGAAATCCAGATAATCTCTGTACAGTGCAATCCTTTCATCAACTAATCTAGTTACAAAATAGAAACTGAGTTTAATGGGACATGACTTGCTCTTAGGAAATCAATGCTGAACTCCTCTGATCACTGTATCTCTTGCTAAATGCTCATAAACTATCTAATAGTCTAACATAGAATTCTGACAAGCTCAATAGCAATAATGACATAGAGGTTACCATATGGAATCTGGAGACAGCTTACCTGGATTCAATTCCTGGCACCATCACTTCTTAGCTATGTATCACACCTTGGGAAACTTATATATCTTCCCTGTATCTCACTTTACATATCTTTAAAATAGGAACAATAATAGTAACTACCTCATAGACTTGTTGTGAGGATTATATTAAGTTAGTGAATGTAAAGTTCTTAGAACAGAATCATAGAGATACTTAATAAATGCTAATTCATCATCATTTTATTGTCAATCTATATTTTCCAGAATATATTGTTTTCTGTTTTGAAAACTAGCACATTTTCTTATCTATACTGTTTTCACAGATCTCCTGGAACATATAATTCTGTCAAGATTACCTACAGCAATTCCTCTGGAGACATCTTAGAATTATTTAAGTGCTAATGGATGTATATATTTTTAAACTACATAACACTTATATTCCGTTAGACTATAAAGCCCATGAAGGCAGAGTTTGTAGTCTAACAGAGAACAGAGGCTCAATAAATACTTATAGCATGAAGGAAAAATTCAGAGCAGTGAAGTGCTATCTTACAACCTCGGATACTTTAAGATTTGATTCCCTTTTAGTCAGGATTATGCCTTTTTCCCTTGACAGAGAAGGAATTTATGTCCTTCTGTTAACAGTAAACCATCTGCTTCAAGCAGGGGGTTGTCAGACTATCACTTCTTTTTTCTTCTTTATTTGAACTGATCTTTAAAAAAAATTATTGATATTATCTTAAGCATTTTTTATAACTAACTTTGACTCATGATAGGATTCGTGAAACTATTTTTGGTTACTTCTGTTAAATATCATATGTGAAATGTTATATATTATTTAGACTCTGGCTAGGTAGGTCCACTTGTTTCATCCTTTTAAAATATGAATTCATCAGAAAGCTTAATGTAGTCACATTTGATTATTTACCTTCCTTACCTGCTTTATTACTTGTAAAAAGCATTACTGAGCTTTTGGACATCCTTTTAAATTGTGTGCCTGAGGGAAGTGAGCGCCTTACTCAATTTGCCCTAGTCTCGGCCCTTCCCTTCCTTTTCTTTGTAGATTTCCTTTGTCAAAGGAATATTCACCCTCCAGGAAGCCTTGTCCATTCCTCCTAGCTCTATCTCAAGAAAAGAATCTTCTGTAGTAATAGCAAAGGGTCCCTAAACAACCCAGCAGACAAAATACCTTGTCTCTTTGCATACCTTCTTTTGGCCCCACAATCATTTATCAAAAGTTAATTCACTATTTGCTGAATAGAAAAGATCTATTGTATTAATAGATACCAAATGGAAATCCCCAACACAAACATCAGACAACTTTAATGGTCTTTGAACAATCAGGGTGTAGTTGCTCATGCTCTGGGAAGCCAGTGTCAAGGTGGCCCAGGTATGTGGAGTTAGTAACCCAGGCTCTAGGCTGGCTTTGCTCTGGTAAAAAAGCCTGTGGTTCTTGCTAGAACAAGAAAGATCCCATTTGAGGGAAACTATGCTTGCTTCATGGTTTCTCTCTTTCTTTTTTTTTTGTCATCCCTGTTGCCTGCTTCCCCTGTCCTGCCAGCTTGGCTGGTCTGAACCTGCAGCCCTATCTTAACTTCCAGTTTCTTCCAAATTATTGGCTCCTACTAGCTGGCTTCAAAGTTGACTCATCACTCCATCTTGGTCTTCCACTGCCCCTTGGTTCCTAAACTGAGTCTACTATTCATCTTGTTTCCTCCCCTTTATTCCTAGCCTCTGCCTCACTGTTTTGTGTCCTGGCTCTTGGCCCTATCTCCTGTAGCCCCTGCTTTACAGAGCCCAGCCTCACATTTTACTTAAAGTAACCCCAGCCTTGGCTGACAGATACCAAATTAGCAGGGTCTGGTGGTGGGGAAGCCTAAAATAAACAAGGTTTCTAATTGTTTGCTGTCTGTGACTAGTTCTGAGCATGAACACACCTTAGGGAGAAGAATGGGACATGACTGTTAGTGACATGGTTGATATGCTGAGAATGTCGTTGGTTGCCTAAATTAACTCTCAAAAATTCTGCCTCCTGATTTTATGTAAATCCTGGGAAGAGTTGGCGGGAGCTAAAAAGAGACATTGATGCTTAGTTGAGTTTCAGATTCATAAAAGTTCTCTCTTCCAAGGTTAGCTCCAGACTAAGGTAGTTATTATCCCTATTAACTAGCTGGCTATTGGTTCCAGGGCTGACATTCAGATCTTATTGCCAAACACTGAGGTCTGAATCTAAGCTCAATTTGTTCCCTCAATCCACTGTCAAAGGCAAATGGATAAAGATTTAATGTAATATGTGGCACACACATGCACATGAACAGAGGGCAGGGGTCTTAAAACAAACGTGTGGTTCATGTCCCAGCACAGAAAAAATTAGCAGTGTTTGCCCTAGTGTTTTGTGACTCTGCATTCCTCTTTAGAGGTAGTCACTACTGGGTGACGGAGAGGACAAAGGGACTAGATGATGGTAAAAGAGGCAAAGGTAGGACAGTGAATTTGGAAAGTCACTCTAAGCACTCGGCTCTTCCCTTGTCTTTTACTTTCCCTGGTCCCAAACTCTTCCCAGCCAGTCCCCGGAGCCAAAACTGGTCTGAATTCCCTATCCTTATTTAGGGAGGAGATGTGGGGAACAGTATCCCATAAAGAGGGATCACACTGAGAACATATGCCACCCTCCCCACCCCCACCAAGGAGAAGAAGCCAAGAAACCAACAATCATAGAGTTATCCAAGGGTCAGTGGTAAGAGCTAGACCTCTCCTCAAATGGATTACAAAGATGGTAGGGTGGGTGAGAACATGGTTGGGAGTTGTAGGGAACCAATGCACCTTACATAGAAAATGGGTACAGGAATGGGGAAAATTCCTATATCACAAAGATACCTACCTGTCAGGGCAAAAGGAGGAGGCCCCTTGTTGGTTTCTGGGGCAGAGAGGGGCCAGGTGGCTAGAGCCATTAAATTAGAAATTAGGAAAGGTGCTCAGGGAAGCTACTGTTTACCAACTGAGATAGAAATATTTCAATATTTATTTGTGCTGTCTTAAATTAAAAGAAAAAAAAAAGAAATATTTCAATATTTTTAACAGCTGGTACAAACCAGCTGGCTATCGGCTCTGGGTGGAAGGGATTGAGAAGTAGCACTATGAAGGTCATGAGAGCAAATGATAAAAAAGATACCACGACAAAAATACTGACTACAGAGTTTCATGGCTCACAAGCCAGCCCTGCTTGTGATATTCATGCCACACCAGTGCTCCTGATATGGAATTGCTGCCAATCTCCTGTTTTTCCTCTAGCAGTTTTTCCCCACTTGATTGAGAGCCTGGGGATGACAGAAAGGAAGGGGCTGGTGCCCCAAGGTGCCCATCTCCCTCAGGGAAGAAGGGGGCAGAATTACCTTCTTGCAGAGGACCATCTGGTGGTCAAACAGGAAGAAGACCCGCTGCTGGTTGCGACCATAGGGCTGGTATATCCAGGCCATCTCCCCAGTGTAGATCAGCTCCGAGCTCCTGTCTAGGATGTCCTCACCCTGGGAAGGACACACAATGGTGAGAGGCAGCCAGGCAGGAGAGATGGCACCTTTACCTGCCTAGAAACACTCAAGGCTGGGCATAGACTGGGGAAGGAGGATGCCAAAATGGTCCTGGTGTGGAAGGGGGGAGGGAGGGACTCCTAAGAACCCTCAAAAGGCTTTACAACTTCATGAGCTAGGAAGACCCATTGTCTTGTTCACCCTGAGGCCAAATGAGAGCTCCACCACCTAGGACTACTGCAGCTTCTCTATGCCAGTTACCCTCTAACCCTAGAGGTACTAGCTGCCATGCATTCTCCCTCTCTCATCTTCTCTATGAATTTCCCTTTCTGCCCAAGTATCTCAGTCCCTGCTGTTGTCTATCTCAGTCTCTTTCTACTTGAAGAGTAAGCCTCAGCAGGTGGTAGAAGTCTCTCTGCTTCCCACATGAGTAGATGGGGACAAGGACAAGGGAGGGCAAGAAAGGAAGATCATGATAGATGGAGAGAAAGAGAATCCACTCACCCTCTTATACTTATTTTTCCTTCTCTTCTCAGTTTATTAAAAATCTATTGATTAAATAGGAAACTTCACAACCACATGATTCCTTGGGCTGTTGTCCAGAGAACCTGGAACTACTTCTTCTCCTTGCTACATAAAGCCAGACACAAAAAAGCACCAAGATACCTGACTCCTAGCTAAGTCAATTATTTGGAGGTACCAAGAGACCCTCTTACTTATGGCAACTTTGATAGGTCAGAAGTATGTTGGGGATATGTGACAAATGCCAAGCCAAACTGGTCCCCTGTCCTGAAGGAGCTTACATCTCAGTAGAGATTAATGCAGGTGTGCTCAGAACTCATGGAACAGAAGGCAAACCAAATCAAAGCCATGGGCACAGGGGTGAGTGTTCCAGGGCCTATGTGAAGATGAGGTCAAAGAGCAGTGGCACAAGATGTAGAAGAATGAATATTTCCTGAACACCTGTATGGGTCAGACATTGTGCAAGATAGTTTTACTCTATCTCATCTGGGCCTCACAATAGCCCTGGGAGTTATATATTCTTGCTCCCATTTTACAGTTCAAGGTACAGAGAGATGAAGTGATAAGCCAAGGTTGTCCAGCTAGTTCTCTACAGATCCTTGACCCAACCCCAATCTCTGTAGCTCCAGAGAGTGTGCTTACCCATTCCATTACACTGTCTCTAGGCCAAAAAGTCACTGGCAGACCAGTCCCTTCCTCTCTCTAGGTCTCAGTTTTCCAAGATGTTAAATGAGGTATATGAGGATGATTTTTATGTCCCTAGCCCTGATAATCTAACACTAAGATCATAGCCTTGCATCTAAAAGCTTCAAGGTAAGTTTAGAGATGGGGACTCTCACATCCTCCCAGAAATAATCAGAGGCAAACACAGCCCAGGCAGGGTTGTAGGCCAGAGAAAGGGGCATCTGGAAATGGTGTTCTCCAGCACACTACTTTTTTTCCAGTCTAAGGGATGGGAAGGGAGGGGGAGCTCAGTGGAATTATTTTCTAATAAAATACCCTGAAAGAAGCTCAGAAATACTACTTCTACTCCAGGTTCCACCTCAGGATTACCCAAGAACTAGGTAAACACCCCTTGTAGAGGGGCTGACATATTAGCACAGAACCTCTGGAGGCTAGGCACTGGAGAGGAAGCCCTCAGGGTTGGGGAGCAGTGCACAGCTTTCCTGTTGGGGGGACGGGAAGCTGAGAGGGGTATCAGTTTACCACATTCCACCCTGATGCAGGCTAGGAAAATGAGCCACAGTCTCCTTTAATATGTATGAAGTGAGAGAAGGCCATAAAAGAGGGCCAATGCCATAAAAAGATGGCCAAGATGACTTTTAAAGGTAACACTAGCTACACTGTGGATGATCAGACCAGGAGGATTACTCAGTATTATCTAGTCCACCCAGTGCACCAGCCAGAGGCCTCCAATTCTATTTTAAGTACTTGCCACATGTAACTCCACCAAGCAAAACAATCTTGAAAAAATACACCTCTGTGTTCACCCAGCTGACTGACTTGAGCAACACACATATTCTCTCTGTGCCTCAGTTTCCTCATCTTTAAAATGGGGATAATAACAATACCAACTTCATTCGGGTATTGTGAGAATTATTTAAATTAACATATATAGAATGCTTAGGAAAATACACATCACCCTATAAGCTCTGTATAAGTAATAGTTATCATCTTGACTATTGCTGTGTGCTTTAGGTACTATATTCTGTCTCCTATTAATACAACCCGATAAGAGATGTACTGTTAATTGCCCTCAAAACCAAGGTCAGCAGAATTGGAAGTAATTTGCCCAAAGGGACAAAACTTAGACTCTCTCAAAAGCTCATGCTTTTAACCACTAAACCACATTAGAAGGATGACCTCCCTGCCAACCCAGTGGAATAACCAGCTGCCATGAAAGATTTCTAAGGTAAGAATCCCAAAAGACCTGGGTTCTGGGTCCAATGCTGCTACCAACTCACTCTGTGCCCTTGGAAAGTAGCTTAAACTCTCAACCTTTTCCTCATTTGTAGAGTGGGGATAATATTAATACAACAGTCCTATTTGACTCACTTCATATGGCTGCTTGAGAGCATCTAATCAGCTCATGCAAGAGAAAGGAGCCTCTCATTTTTCAGAGCTCTTACCCTTGCACCCTGTGCCCCACTTGTACCACACATCTCTTTGTCTTGCCCCTGAAAGTGAAATCCCTTCTCACTGTCCCCCAGCATAGGCCTTCTGTTCCATTCCATTCCTCTAGGATTTTGCTTACACTGTTTCTTCTGCTAGGAATGTATCTTCCCCTACCAGATGGCCAAGGCCACATCTCATTCATTTCAGTATCTCCAATGTCTAGCACAGGGCCTGGCATAGAGGAGATGCTCAAAACATAAGTCTCCTAATGTCACATATTTTCTCAAAACTCTCCAATGGCTCCGATCTCATGCAAACTAAAAGTAAAAGTCCTATGAGGACATGATCTGACCTCTCATTGCCTCCCTGACCTCACCTGCTCCCATGCTTCCTCTCATTCACTCCACACTGGCTACCCTGACCTCCTTGTTCCTTGAGCACACACTCCTTATTTCAGGGCCTTTGTATTTGTTCTTCCCTCTGCCTAAAATGTAGTGCCCCAAGAAAGCCACATGGTTTGTTCCTTCATCTCCTTCAGGTCTTCTCTCAAATGTTGCCTCCTCAGGTAGTGCCTCCATCACTCTCAAGCCTGTTATCCTACTTTATTTTTCTTCATAGCCCCTATCACTACCTGACAATACATATTATATGTTTGTTTGTTGCCTCTCCCCTATGCTGGAATATAAATTCAATGAGGGTAGGATCTTTGTCCTGTTCAATGATATATTTGTAGAACCTATAATGAGGCCTGACACAGAATAGGTACTCAATAAATATCTGTTTAATAAATGAATCAATGGGTACTGAATAAATACTGGCTATCAAAAACTACCAAAATATTTCTTGCCAGCTCAACCTCGCTTCTCTGGGGCCAAAACCTCAGAGAAGAGGCTTCACTCCATTCTAATTACAGACCAACTGATGCAAGGATGTGGCCTAAGCAGATCCAGGAAAGAAGGACAAGGAAAATGCCATCTTTCTCATCCATTTTGTTTTCAATGCTGCCTACTGACAGGATGGCAGGGAAATAAATCCATCCAGCCTCATATTTGATATTCTGGTCCCAGGAGTATGTCTAATCAAGTCACCTTAGCTTTTAAATAGATGCTTTTGTTGCCTCCATCATGTTGGTTTTTTTTGTTTCCTCCAACTTCTTTAGATTCAATCTTCTAATGGTAAACTGGAATAGGCCCTTGGGTGTTACACACCCAGTCTGGGAGAGAAGGGGTGCCACAAGGAGGAAATCACAACCACATACAATCAAGCTCTCAAACATAAGCTATAAACTTGGGCTCCTAAAAATATCCAGGAAAAAAAGATCAAAAAGAAGCTGTCAGGGATATGTTCCTTTCCCTTCATTTTATGTGGATGTAGTGAGTGTGAAAGGTGGCAAAGTGACAGCTCAACCAAACCACAGCATCACAGGAATTGGAAATGGAAACTCCCCCCAAACCGCAGTACCTGGGAACAGGTTCTTCTCCCTGCTGCTCCTCTAAACTGCTCTAAGGTATTTATTACTACTTAGAGGGATGGGTGACACTTTTACTTATCCGTTTATTTTTCCGAAGAGCTAGGGGATAGGGCAAAGGGAAGGGTATTTTAGGACCTCCTGGTTCCCATAGATGGTAACTGGAATTGGGCAAAGAGATCCAGAATGTTCACAGTAAGTTGAGACAAGCAAGAGTCAGGCCTTGATAGAATACAAGGCTTCCTGCTCTCTAGCCAGATGCTCTGATTTATTGAACAGGCCTCAACTGCCTGCATGCTACCAACCCTCCAAATTCCTCTCCAAGGGAGATTAAGCTCTGAAGGTTTCCCTTATGACTTCTCTTTTTCATCTGATAAATGAAGCTGAAATTATCACACAGATGCTTCTGACAGTCATCTTGTTTATTCAAACATCTGGGAGGCAAGGGGGTGGCAGAGACAGAAAAGCACTGCTTCTTTTTCTTGATTTGCAAGGCTTGTTCAAAGCACCCTCAGCAATCTAACAGAACCTCTCTCCTTGTCTGTTCAACTTCTTGGGCAGGTGGAATGCATAAAGAACCTATAGCAGGGAACCAGTGAGGTCGGGCCACCTATCCCAAGAGTCATCAAGCCATGGAGTAGCCACGTCCTGTTGCCTTCTGGGGAGACTTCCCAGCACTCATCCACTGTCTGACTGGGATTTGGATTTTCCCCTCAAGGTAGTCAAATGACTTATTTAGATATAGACTCCTTATTTCATAAACATGCCATCGCAGTGTCACAAAGAAGAGCAATTGGGCTGTGGGAAAGAGAAGGATGAAAAAGCATATGATGCAGTACTGAAAAGACCACTACATAAGAAATCAGGAGACTAGATTCAAGTTCTAGCATTGTCACTGACTTGCTGTGTGGCCTTGGTCAGAAATAGGCCTCTCTCTGCTTCTCAGTCTTCCACCATATTACAAGATGTGTGAGGATGAGTAAGAGTGTATGTAAGAGTATGTTTGAGTGTGTGAGAATGGTTAGAATTGTAGGAAGAGTTATCTAAGAGCCCTGGTGACTCTGACATCCTAGAAGTCTTTAAGACCAGGTATGGCAAATACGATAGACAATTCAGGCCTGGCCTCTGAAATGTACCCATCAGGCCTTATGAGAGAAAAGACTTCCTATAGGACCCCCGTCCCCCGGAACTGGCAAGTTCCATCGTGACCATAGAGTCTGAGAAGAGGGCCACGAAGAATTTTTCTTACCAATTGCTCTAGACTAAATGTCTGTGTCCACATAAAATTCTTATGTTAAAACCTATTCCCCAGTGTGATGGTATTTTGAAAAGAGGCCTTGAGAGGTGATTAGGTCATGAGGACAGAGCCCTCATGAATGGAATGGTATTAGTACTCTTATAGAAGAAACTCCAAAGAGCTCCCTTGCCTTTTCTGTCATGCGAAGGACCCAATGAGAAGACAGCAGTCTATGAAACAGAAAGAGGGCCTTCCCCAGACACTGAATCTAGTGGTTCCTTGATCTTGGACTTTCCAGCCTTCAGAACGGTGAGAAATAAATTTCTGCTGTTTATAAACCATTCAGTCTATGGTACCTTGTTATTGTAGCCCAAATGGAATAAGACACCAATTTAGATGATGAGGGGCTTCACAAAGCAAGAAGGTACAAGGAGTGTGTGGGCTTGGATGAGATTAGAGGACCAATCATGCTAAAAAAAGGAGGCAGAAACTATTAGAATTGCCTTTTTGTAGCCCCCACACAGACAAACACACAGGAAATTCCTCCTGGGATGCCAAGTCTTTAATCATAGCTCAGTGTTATGGAGTTTGGTGTTACTGAAGCTCCCTGGGTAAGCCAGGGAATTTAAAGCTATTTTTGGTTCCCTGTGGTCCCTGCTCCAGAGACTGGAGATCCAGAGCACATGGAGGAATTCAAAGGCCTTCTAGTCACTGGGAAAGGGGGAAATGTTCCATAGAATAAGAAGACAACTGCTGTTGGACACCTCCTATTACAGAGAACCCTGCCAAGGTGAGAGAAAAAGGCCTGCTTACCAGCCATAATTTTAGAGTGCCTTAGAGATGATGGGCTTGCCTAGAAGTCATTATGTCCAGTTCTCTACCACTAATCAGGCAATTGGCCAAAGCAGAGCTGATACAAGGGAAGGAGAATCCATGATTTTCCAGTAAATCTGGGTCAGTACTGGCTTCCTTTTATGAGCACGAAGGTCTCTTTATATTGATTCCTCTCCCAGCATCTTAAAGAATCACTGCTGTTCTACTCTTGTATGGAGACATTATGCTTCAAATAGACCCAAAAATATGCCAGCTGATGAGAATTTTGATCTTTTTTCAGCTATCCACATTAAGAGGAACAGAAGTAGCAGAATAAAAGAAAGATGGTTTGTTTTTTTTTTTTTTTTGGACCTGGGTTAAGTAGCTGTTTGTAAACCTGATGCCTGGTCCTCTTAGAATAGGCTAAAACCTACTTGAAATGTTAAGAGAGACACTATCACTTAATCACAAAAAATAACACCTGAGTTGAGGACAGTGGAATAGGGAGCTGGCTCTACTTCCATACTGTGACCACAAAGCTTAAGATTGCTGCTGCCTCCCTGGTAGCATGTCTAGCCTCTCCCGTTTTGGTTACATTAGCCTGTGGACTATCAGACTACACAACTTGGGCCTCAGAGATAAATGTGAAGTGCCATTACTCCTGGTTCTCTTAGTGGGCATCTAGGAAGGGATGGTTTCATTGACTTTAGCTACTGAAGGCTTTCTGAGTTCAGAGAAGTCATGGCTGTTTGCAATGAAATGGAAGGCTATTAGGGATTATTTTTTTAAAAGATGATAAAAATAGAATTTCGTCTGTGGATTTTATAGGAATGATGGTCATGGCCTTAAGTGTACAGGCTTGGATAGATCTAGTGGATAAGTCAAGTGAGGCAATCCCAACCAGAAAAGTATCTTGGATGTCCTGCATGGTTGGGAACAAGAGAACCAACCTCATAGTCTGTGTCTGGGGGTAAATTTAGTATTACTTGACTTAATACTTGGTAGCATTAATACTTAATACAACTGAATATCCAAGTGTACATCCAGTGACCATAAATCCAGGACTTGAAAGAGCTTCAAAAAGTTATTACGTCAACTCAATTGTTTCCTGGCTACACCCAAAGAAATGAACCTTTCATTTCTGAATGAAATATTGTCACAAAAATTTCTCCAATCTTCTTAAAAAGCTACTCAAGTACCGAACCCCTCTCATTAGCAGGAAGTTTTGCCTTGGATCTAACCTAAATCCTTCCTCTTGCTCTTCAAATCTAATTCCTTCTCATCCATCCTTAGCTAAAATGGGAAGCTTTTGCCAAGTTATTCCAACTCCAGAACACCTTATTGGGAAGGGTCCTACCTCCCAGTCTAGGACAGAAGCCTGCCACTGGGCAATCTTGTCGATATTCTCCAAACGTCGTTTGCGTTCATTGATCTGCTGAGTCACATTTCTCATGACAGCCAAAGCAGCTGCCACATATCTGTAGTCACTGTGAAGACACAAGAGTGCAAGTTGAATGAACCAATGTGCCATAGAACCAACGTGCTAGATGCCAATCTAACATCTACTCTCTTCTACCTCCTTATAAAAGAGTTCTGATTTTCAGATGGAAATCTATGCCATCTGGAATAAAAGACTACATTTCCTATCCTTTGTTTCAGCAGGGATGAGTATGTGACTAACTTGTGTCCAATGATATGTAAATAGAAGCATTAGGCATGACTTCTGAGACATCACCTTTAAGGAAGAGAGCGCACCTTTCTTTAGCCCTTAACTCAATCCTGATGCTTGGAATGTGGATGTGATGGCTGAAGTTCTAGTAGCCATCTCGGGCCATAAGAACAGGGTCCATACCCTAGAGATAGGATAGCAGAAAGCTATATGTTTCTGATGACCATGGAGCCACCATACCAGCCACAGATCTCCTACCTGCAAAATTCTTTCACATGAGAGAGAAATAGACCCCTAGTTTTTTTTTTTTTTAATTGGGGGAAAACTACAAAGCATTTACAGTACAATGTTTACAGTCACAATTTGTAGTGAGCTGATTTCCCAAAATATATTACCACTCAAGTTGAATTATCTTGTTACATTCAAAAACCTACTCTGTCAAAGTAGACCATAGAGTACATACATAGTGCTCCTACTGTATCTACGTACAACTAACACTTCATTTTAAGTGTACAATTAAATGATTTTCAGTGAATTTACCGAGGTGTACAGTTAATCACATGAATCAGTTTTTGAGGAATTCCTTTCCCCTATTGAGACCCCTAATTCTGCTCCCCAATTACTTTTCAAGCATATCCCAGCACTCCACAGTGACCCCCCACG
>CAUYRT010025939.1:0-18640 GCA_963574885.1 Lepilemur ruficaudatus | reverse complement strand
GCAAGATAGCTATTAGCAGGAAATTATTATTTAAAGGTCAGATTCTTCTAGGAGATTCCAAAGCCTATTTTGGGAGGATTTGGAAAATAATTACAATCTCATTTCAGATACTAGATGCAAAAGATAACATTCCATGTGCATATGCACTCGTGATTTCTAGCACTTAGATATATATTACGCTTGCCTATTTGTGGGTTTAAACTTGGCAAGGATTGCAACTCTTTTAGTGTTCGGTAGCATTCTTTCTGTTGCCAAGCCTACCCGCGGCAAAACAAACACAGAGTGATCTTTCAGGACTTGACTCTTCCTTGGGCTCCTACTGTAACATGTACAGATTTTTGTCACTGTCACAGTATCTATATCATTTTATTTCTTTACATGTGCGTCTCCTGATTTCCCTGAGGGCAGGTGATGGTCTTATATGCGCTTGTATCTCCAGGACCTATCCCAGTGGTATGCACTTGGTATGTACTGAATAAATGTTTGCTGAATGAATGGAAAGTTGCATAATGTTTCTGTGAACTTACGAACAGCCAATCTGGAAATTCCATCTCTAAGTATTCTTTCATCATAGACTGTAAAATATTGTTTAAATAAAGGATGTGGTTTATCCATGTTTAAGTTTTAGGTCAGTTTTCTATGGAGTTAGTAAAATCTCGTTCCAATACAAATTATTTAATCCCTTGGTGCCTTGGGTTTGCTGCCTATAAAATAAGAATGGCAACGCTGATTTTGCTTGGCACTGCAGTGAGGATTGTAAAACTCAGAACTCTGCTTGCCCGTAAGAGATACTTGGGTTTGAGGACCAGTTGATAATCTCTGTCTTATTCTCCCTCTGAGTATATGTTGGTTCAGATACTGGAAGTGGGCAACAGATAAGTTCTCTGAGTCTGTTTACAACTTCTCCTGGAGCAGTGGTTAAAGGCTAAATCTTGTTGATCATGTCATTCTTTGCCATAGGAGTGATTTTTCTGGAAGTCTCCAGCCTCTTCTAGGCTAAACAGTAGGAAGTATTGGTGGCTTTAGGGCAGACCTAGGCCAATTACAGCACATGTAATCAATACTGCCTTTAGGGTCCCATCAAACTTGGATTAGTTTGTTGAGAGCTAATCTCCCCTCTAGTTCAATTTTGTCATTCAATTGATTTAAGGGACTCTTGGTGGAAAACTTGTCAAAGTGAGAGACTATGTTAACTAAGGGCAATCTTTCTGACTGCAATTTAGATAATAAAATGTATCAACTCACTAGATGCATTGATTTCTGATTATAAGACAGCCCTTGAAGTGCCTTACCGCATTATCTCATTTTTTATCTAGTATTTAGTAACTATCTTCATTTTACACATGCGGAGAGTGAAGCTCAGAGATGTCAAACCATCTGCCTAGCATCACACAGCTGGCCACAGGCAGAGACCAGATAGAAATTCCAATCTCCCTTAATTCCCAGATCAGCCTCTTTACTACTATTCAATATTGCCCCGTAGATACTCACTCCTCTCTGCAGACTTCTAATTTGCTTTTATTTTAAAGCTAAATTTTATCCTTAATAGGCTGAATCTTTGCAATCCAGCCTCAAAGGAGATATACCTAGGGGTTCTCTTGTCTCTTAACATTAGTTTGAGGCAAAAAAAAAAAAAAAATGAAGTGAAAGCAAGTACAGTTGACCCTTGAACAACAGAGGTTTGAACTGCCCAGGTCTACTCTGCGTGGATTTTCTTCCACCTCTGCCACCCCTGAGACAGCAAGAACAGCCTCTCCTCTTCCTCCTCGTCAGCCTACTCAACGTGAAGATGAAGATGAAGACCTACAGGATGATCCACCTCCACTTAATGAATAGTAAATATACTTCTCTTCCTCACGATTTTCTTGATATTTTCTTTTCTCTAGCTTGCTTTATTATAAGAATACAGTATATAATACATACAACATTCAAAATATGTGTTAATCAACTGTTATTAGTAAGGCTTCAGGTGAACTGTAGTCTATTAGTAGTTAAATTTGGGGGTAGTCAAAAACAATATGTGGATTTTTGACTATATGAGGGTCAGTACCCCTAATCCCTGAGTTGTTCAAAGGTTAACTGTGTAATATTTATGTTGGAGAACAATGTTGTTAGATTTTAACTTAAACCTAGCTTTCCATTTTCCTTCAGAAACTTTTATTTTCATGTTTGTTTCCATATACAAGCAATATTCACATCTCTGGTGACTTTTATTCCTTTGCCTTTAAAATAAGTCCAATTATCCTTACCTCTATAGCCTTGCAAATTCTTTCCCCTCTCTCTCACATCATTAACACATCTCATTAGACATATCAGTAGTTCAATGTGAATAGCCGGTGCATTGAATATTTTAGGAGGCACTGTCCACTCATGTGTAGACGACAGTGGCCTCTGCTCTTGGTCCATACAAGTAAGTCTGTTTGGGGGGTGCTTTTAACATTATGGTCAAGACGGTTGTTGAAGATTCTTAAATTTTCATCTACAGGGACCTAATAGCTTCACAGGAGCAAGATACAAACTAAAAAAGAACATGTGGTGCTTCCTGGAGAAAGAAATTTCCATTTTCTCCAAGAAGAACTATGTAGATTATAGGGCCAATGTAAGAACACAGGTCAAATTAACCCTGTATATTGAAGATAATAAATAATTTTCTTCTTAGGTGTCAACTCCAAATGATTGGTAGTAACTGCCTGAAATACTGAGTGAGCAAAATTCTGAGGCTATGTCCAGGCTTAGTGATAGAGAATGTTCTAGTCAGTTTGTGATGTCTTCCAAGTCTTCATGGATCCCTATATGGAAAACTCCTCTGATGGGTTTTGGTTTCCCAGCATGCCAAGTCCCACACCTGGAGCTATATCAATAGGGACTGGTTAAGAGCATGTGACCGGTCAGAGTATGAGTTTTGGAATCAGAGATTAGGATTCAAATCAGGATCCAACCATGATCCTGAAAGACATGATCCCAAATGACATAATCCTTAATGGTGAAATCCCAAAAAATCAAAACCTCGAAAATATAATTCCAGAAAAATAATACAAAAATTGTTTAAAAGGTATTTATTTACTTTTTTAAAGGGGATTTACTTGTGAAACATATAAAAACATGGCAGAACATTTTATAGGCCATTTTACACAATAAAATAGGCAATAATAACATACATATTTTTGCAAGCATAAACACTCAGGTATACCAAAGACAATTGTGCATGTATAACTTTTGTGAGTAGACAAACTGTATTCATAAAGATATAGATCAAAAAAGGAAATGTATAAACATATAACACTACAGTCGGTAATTGTGTGCACCCAGCTTTATAACTGCAGTCACCTGAAATACTGGGATTAGATCAGTTCAAAACCACGATCAGCCATCATAGCATATGCAGTGATCCAAAGAGGCAAGATCCTGAGAAATTTTATCTTTCACAAATGCAGATGTACAAAAGGACATCACTTCATTTATTGAGGAAGTTTCAACATTGCTACATACAAACACAATGCTTGCACACAAAGTCAACATTGTGAAAATGCACTTTCATGGAGACGAATTTTCAAAAAAAAAATTGCATAAAATGAATTAGAACTCTCCAAAAGTCTCTATAAAATTCATACTTCCAGTATTAGAAATGATGTGAGGATGAAATATTAAATACATAGCATAGCAAATAATAAAAAATAATGCTGACAATTTAAAATAATGAAAACTAAAAAAGAAAAAACTAAAAAGAGAATTAGACATATGAACAAGAATATTATAGGGAAATATATAAAGATATTCTATAAAAGCTGATCAACTCTCACGATTATTTACTATATTTTGAAGTCTTGCATCACAATAAATAGCTGCTTTTTTTCTTTTAGGACATGGCTCTCTTCAGAGAGTATGTTCACATTCATTTTCTACATAGAATTACTCTTTTTGAAAATCTTCTATGAGTCTATACACACGCCCAAAGTAATGTTCTGCCAGGTTTCTAGGTATTTCTTAATCCAGTCAAGTTGACACCTAAAATTAAATCCACAAATCCACTCCTTGTCAACTTGGCACCCATACATACGCATCTCCTTAAACCATACTTAATTTCCAAATAAAGACAATAACAAGGTACTAGTTCCACATAACGTGATGCAACTTTCCTATCATTATGATTTTTGAGATTTTAGATGTTAGGGATTTTAGACTTTAGAGATTTAGACTTTAAGGATTTTGATCTTTTGGGATTTCAACATTTGGGATTATGGTGTTCAGGATTGTCTTTTGGGATTAAGATCCAAATCCATTCAAATCCACACTCTCCCCTCCCATTCAATAGCTCCATGATATTGAATAAGGTAGTTAGCCTCTCTGCTCCTTAACTTCCCAGTGGTGATAATGATAGCATGCAGTTTATAGGGCTGATTTTGAAGATTAAATGAGAGATGTATATAAGATACTTAGAACAGCTCTTGGTACATTATAAACACTCAATGCTAGATAGTTTTGAATCAATAGATACTTTGCTTTTTTTTCTTTTTGCAAGGTAAATAATGGGATAAAATATTTTTTAATCTCCTAGTCACACAAAATTCACTTGCTATTTTTATTATACTAACTTGACTGAATTTCTGCTAAGGCATTTATGATATAACACATAAAAGTTGCTCTTGAATTGACCTCTAGTCTGAGGATTTACTATTGGCTTCTTAACCAAAGAGTCTGTATAGCCTCCTGGGAATCTGACTCCTGGGAGCCTACACATGAAAAAGGATTAGGCTACACCCCTTCGACTGTGCTGGGATCAGTCTCACCCCATCAGTACCATGACTTGACTTCATATTTCCTTTCACACAGCCCTCGTAAAGTATCCCTAACAATTGCTATTAATAGTAATACACAAATTGTTAAGCCCATGGGGCATACAGACAGTGGTATCCATAGTATCTGACACAAGCATAGGCACATAGCAATTACTCAGTAAATTTGGTTAAATAAATGCATGCACACTTTGCACATCTACTCCAATGCCTGTCCTCAGGAAGCGACATTTGCACCATGCTAACCTCTACACTCTTCTTGCTTCTACCCAAGCTATGTGTCCTAAGCAGGAATATTTTTAGCATGAATTAGTCTCTATAGATCTTTCAAAACATGTAACTGAAGTGCTTAATCAGCCAATCATAAAATGAAGACTATAAAATAAATATGGATTCAGAGACCAGTGTTCATATGGATACATTTCTTCAAGTAGACATGGATAAGCTAAAATGTTTGTGCCATGTAGAGATTCAGTAGACTGACCAAGTTTCTCTGTTTGAACGTGAATGTGTCCATGCAGACAAGTCAAGACAGTATGAGTTAGTAGAAATTATGGATGCTTTGGTGTTTTTCAAACCTTACTTTAAGGATCTGTGATTTAATGAGCCTTTCAAAGCTGAAAATATATCCCACTGAGATTTAAAACAGAAAATAGATTTAACATAGAAAAAATAAAATAAAACAAAGCTAGTTTTGTTTCACGGGCACAGGAAGGTGCTAGAATTATTTACTGCTTTCTGGACTTTGCATTATGACCAAATTGACATTTTCCAGGTTTTTCATTAACTTAAAATGTTCTGAGGTAAACACATCATTTTCCATAATTAAATCCAAAGTGTTTCTGTAGCTTCCTTCTGGGTAGCTAAAAATTAGACCGAGAGGTTCCGATCCGATCCCTTTGTTGAAGTATCACTACAGAAAATGCACCCCCACAACTAGACTGAGATTCCAGCAGCTACAGAAAGCAGAGACACGATTACTAAAGCAGAACCACATGGCACAATGTTCTTGTCTGGAACTCTCACCTCCAGAACCGGCATTCATTGCACCTTATCTTATAAATTCCCATAGAGTCACCAAATTGCAGAAGAACTTAGAGTTGGTCCGCCCTGTGCTCATAACTATTGTATCGCCCCTCCATAGAAGGGCTCTTCAAGGACAAAGTTTCTACCACCTCTTCTGGAATGGTTCTAGGTAGGTCCACATTACTAGAAATAAAGCTCTTAGAATCCACTAGGATTTCAAATTTCCTCCTCCACCTGAATTAGATGTGTTAAATTAGTTTCTGTTAATAGCTAGTCTTTTTGGGAAAATGCAAGATTATAAGGGTTAATAGGAAAACCAATTCAGTACAGCTTAGTCTTGGAGACAGGGACATGTCTAGGAAGGGACTGCATTGAGTTTATAAAGCTCATCTCATGGACAAACAGGGGAAGCTATAAAACTGGTCCTCACTTGTCACCAAGTTTAGAAGCCCCTCTGGTCACCCAGCACAGCCTTGAGGTAGTGAAGAACACTCAACACAGGAGTTCCCAGAATAATTTGTTTAAAAATCTTTTCCCTGATCCTGGCTACCTGATTTGGTATGCAGCCAAATTTTAAATGCTCACTTCGTAATCTTTCCAAGGTTGAATCACAAGCACAACCCCTATTCACTTATTTTATAACTGCATCCCCCATACCTTACATTCACCCAAGACAAGGCCAGACCCTTACAATACTTCCCCAGAATGGGACATTGATTTGACATTCTAAGACATTAGTAGATAGTGACTAAAGTTCACTAATATTACCTGGTTCATGCATACAGATGAAACTTCTTTTGGTTTCAATGAATTAAAAAAATAACATCAATACAGGATGTAATATAAGTAGGAGACATTTCAGGGAAAGGAAGAGTACTTCAGATTATTTCATCTTATAATACACTTCACAAGTATAAATGGGCAATTCTAATTATTAAACAGTTCTTAAAATTGAGCTAAAATTAAAGGAATTCCTCAAAAACTGATTTATGTGATTAACTGTACACCTTGATAAATTCACTGAAAATCATTTAATTGTGCACTTAAAATGGAATGTTGGTTGTACGTAGATACAGTTGGAGCACTATGTATGCACTCTCTGGACTACTTTGACAGAATAGGTTTTTGAATGTAACAAGATAAGTCAAAAAAAAAAAATTGAGCTAAAATTACCTTTCCTAGAACTTTCAGCTTCTGCACCTAATTCTATTCTCTGGAATAAATCATGGTACCTACCCTTCCATACATGGAGATATTGTTCTAAGAAAGGTTTAATTCCTTGTTTGGCAACTGTGACCGCGCCTTTCAAAATAAAGCTTTAAATTTTAAATGAAAACATTTGATGAACAACCAACCAATCAATCAAAAACACTGAGTACCTACCAAATGCCAGGCACTGCACAACACTAGAAATAATCAGCAGTAATTAATCAACTTATTCCTGAAGGATTTTTTCCACTGGTTTTGTGGTTCTTATTTTGTAATGCCTCCTCTGAAGAGAAAATGAATTAAAAACTAAATTTAACTTGGGGGAAAAAAGAAAAAGTCATCAAAATAATGTAGTATATGCTGGTTGCAAATGTAACCTATAGGAAAAGCAAGCACAGGGAAAAACCAGGAAGTTCTATTCATTCAGCTCCTAGTAATTCCAGGTGTGTTATATTTATTATTTCACTTAATTCTTATTACAACTCTGTTAGGGGAGTTTTATTCCCAATTTACCAAAAAGGAAACTGAGATTGTAAGAAGCTATATAAATTCCCCATGGCGATACATTTGCTGTGGTAGAACCAAGATTCACACCCGATCTAATTCCAAAGTGTATTTTCCTTTAACTTTGTAATATTCGTTACTTGCAAAGAAATCAATACGAGAGCATTACCACTTATCACAAGATTTAACATGTATGTAAGTGGCTAATACTATGCTCCTGTCTGTTATTTGCTTTATATACAGACCAATTTGTTTTATATAAAGACCAAAATTTCTCTTTTAGCTTTAGAACATTCTTAAGTTGTTGACTTGCAATATAATAATTGTGTACAATTTGCAAGACCATAAATCTTTTTATTTGATGCTTCCAAAGGGGCATGTCACTAAAAGCTTACAAAATGGTAATTCATAATCAAAAATTTCAAAGAGAACAAGCTATGACAGAGAACTTTTGGGAGAAAAGTATCATATGGCCATCTAGTTTTCAGGATATTTTAAGCCTATTAAAATCAGTGAAGATTAAAGAAGGGTTAAAGTAAATTTGAGGGGGAAGCAAGTTTCCTGTACACACCTCGTTAGAGATGACGGGACCCTCTCAAGGTGGAACTGCAACTAAGGGAGTCCAGGTTGGTCTCTTCTGGGCTGTTCGATTTCACTCGGTCCTAGATTCCGCCTGCCGGTCCTGTTCCTGTGCAGACTGGCTGCCCCTGTGCAGGAGCTGGCTTGGGTCAGGCCATGCCCCAGCCCCACGCTCCCATTGTATCCATTTCTGCCACATTCTAAAAACAACCACAGTGCCAATGTGTTCAAGACCCCCCTCACATTTTCCAGTGATGGGACACAGATCCAGCTCTGCTTGGAGGCCAGGCACTTGCGTCTCAACATAAGAGGAGGGATGACAGAGAAATGTGGTTTCGTTCAGCGTGCTATGCCATCTGTGACATTTGCCATGCAGACCCACACATTCCTCTTGCAGGGCAAGGTTGCTCACCATTGTTCTGATTCCAAAATTATTTCCGATATGGTTGCCTGCAATTAACCTCCTTTATTGACTTTACACGTGGGAGGCGTGGAGAAAGGCCGGGTTTACTGCATCCTCTGTAGCTAGCAAACAGCCAAGATGCTCGCGCATGCATGTTTTCAACTTCCCTCCACGGTAGAAATCTTGAATGGGTCCTTTGTGTTAGAATCTCTTTTAACGACTTTAAAAGTTCAATATGAAATTAAAGGAAAGGAGTTCCACTTACAGATCTTTGAATTCGCCCTGCAAGCACATCTGTCTCATTTTATCTCTGCTCTTAGAGGTCACATTAAAAACCAGAACGGACCACGTAAGGGTGTTAAATACGAGGCACGGCCCCGGGTCTCTGCACACTCTGGCCGGGAGCCATTCTGAAAGCCTGCTAGGAAATAGTATCGCCAGCTCCACTGATCTCTAGCCCATCAGCGCCGGCCTCCTTCCCACAGAATTGTTGCTCACGGAGACTTTTTGTCGAAACAGTCGTTCTCGCAGTCTGCGCATTCTTAACCTGCCTAACTCAGTCTTAGCTTGCTACCAGGAAAGTCCCAATTCCTTTCTTGCCCGCAGAACAGCTGTATCAGGTTGATATAGTACAGAGGAAATGATGTTTGTTGGCTATTGGTAACAAAGGATTCCTCGGTATGTGCTGGGGATGGAAGTGGAGGTCAGGGTATGGATTCACTCCAAAATCTTAACGCATGTCTGCTGCCATTCAGGGCTCAAGTATAAAAGGAGAATGCGGAGCACAGTAAAAAGAAGTTACCCGGTAATAGCTCTACCTGATTTACAAATCATTGTCGTGTATAATGTATTGATCACGATGCTTTTGGCTGTAACAGAAACCAACTCAAGCTAATTAAAGATAATAATAATAAAAGGATAATTGTTTATGTGGATACCAGGGTATCTCACTGACCTAACGGCAGGGATGCGGCTGGGTCTTAAGAACGAGGAATTGGATGCTCTAGTCTAGGGAACCCCCCAAATCTTCTCTTTCTTTAGTCTTTATTCTAACTGAAGAGCTGTATTCTGTCCAATTTAACTACAAGATAGAAAAAGTTTCACCAATCAACATCTTCTGAGTTTGCCTCTTCTCTGTTTAAAAGAACAGCCAGATGAAACTGGAATTTCTTGGTCCGAATTCCAAGTGTTTAAGGGGTCTTCTTGGTCAGTTCCCAGACCTGGTTCCATCACTTGGGCTAGGGAGGCCAGGCCATATCCCTCAAATAAGGTTTGCGGGAGCCCAGCCATCATAACCATGCAAGTGGGAGTGAACTAGGCAGTGGAGGGGGGACAGTTACCCCAAAAGTAAGAATCCAGGAGAGGCAACCCAATAGATACTAATACATATATTATCTACTTGGTTGCCGCCAGCCACTAACATTTTTAGTATGCCCGTTTGCAGATAAAGAAACTAAATGTCAGTGAGATTACACAGGTGACAAAGGGAAAGCCAAAATGTAATCAAGTGTGTCTCAGTCCCTTTGTCGGCATGTTATGAGCCTTACTTTAAGCACAAGGGAAGTGAAAAGGAAGACAGGATAAAACAAACAGAATACCCATGGCACCCACACCCTATCTTCTGAAGATTTTAAATTTAATTAGAGGTACAAGTCAGAAAATAGTTAATAGCATTTTGGAAGCAACACATAAATCCTGCAAACTATTATAAAGGGAAAATAGATTCAAAGCAACTGAAGTTAATCAGATAGGGTAACTTTGGATTCCTGTTTACAAGGAACTTTGGAAAGAGTTTGGGAGGAACATTTCAGATATGAAAAATGAAAAAAGTCACACATTACTGGCAGCAATTCATATATTAATACTGTAAATTTGACTCACTCATCACCCTAATATTTGCAAGAAGGCAAGATTTATATTTTCAAATAAATAAAGAAGGATAAAAGTGGAACCACAGAGAGTTCTAGATTTTCAGATTTCCAAACAAGCACAGAGACAGCCACCAGCTTACCATTCTCCTCCTCAAAGATAGCCAATTTCTTAGAATTATTGTGTTTTCTAAAAGTGAAATTTTAATCTCTAGTTCAATATGATTGAAGCAGAAATCTTTCTCAGATCATCCTCTGAATAGGATTCCTACTGTTTTTACATTACTGCTCTTAAAATTAAGAATTATTTCTACAAAGAATTAATTCTACATGAATATTCACAACCTATTCCCAATGTCATTCTCAATACCTAGCTTTCAGAAATGGCATCCAGATTTGAACAAGGTGAAATGCCTAGTTATAGAGGAGCTCACCTGAACAATCAGTAGTTTGGTCTGTTACCTTATGTGTTGTGGTCGGATAGACCCAACCAAAGCCTCCAGGATGGGAAGTCGGGGACTCTGGCTCCAGATTCAGGCTTTCCACAGCTCACCCAGTGATATGAAGGAAGCTCTTTAGCCTTCTGAGGCTTCTTCACTCAGTTATCAACAAATATATTTTGAGTTGCAATTATGTGCCAGATCCTGCTCTAGGCTCAGGAGATATGGTAGAAGCAGAGCAGAAAATTCCCTGCCCACGTGGAGTTTATGTTCTATTGATAGAAGACATAAAATAAATACAATAAGTAAATTACACAAAATTTATAGGGTGGTAAGTGCCATGAAAAAAATCAAAGAGAAATGGGGAGTAAAAAGGAATAGTTATAATTTAAAATAACATAGTAAGGATAGATCTCAATGACTAAGTGACATTTGAAGGATGTAAGTGATGCAGTGATGCTAATGTCTAGGGGAAGGGCATTTCAGACAGAGAAATGGCCCGTGCAAAGACCCTGAGGTAGAAGCATGCCTGGCATGACTGAAGAACATCAAAGATGCTGCTAGAGAAAGAGGCAGAGGAAAAGAGTAATAGGAAATGTGGTTGGTGGGCAGTGGAGGGACAGATGGCACAGGATCTTGTGAGGACTTTGGCTTTGTGTGAAACAAAGGGCCATTGAAGAGATTAGCATAGTGTGGTATGATCTAAAGCTAGATTTGAACAGGGCACTCTGGCTGATACAGCAGGATCCAACTTCAAGGTAGAAAGAGTGGAGACAAGCAGGTGAGTTAGGAGTAGGGTGACCATACTTCCTGTTTGCCCAGAACAATTCTGGACAATGCATCTCAACGCAATTACTAACCCCTTCCTCCCTTCGAGTCTTTAAAATGTCCCAGTTTGGATGACAATTATATTATCATCCTGATTAAGAGGACACACTATTGGAACAATCCAGATGAGTGAGAAACGATGATGGTACGAAACAGGTTAATACAAGGAAGGAGAAGTGGTCTGATTCAAAATATATTTTGACAGTAGAGCCCAGAGGATTTTCTGGCAGATTAGATGTGGGCCATGAGGAAAAAAGAGTCAAGGGTGACTCTAAAAATGTTTGAGAATGAGCAACTAGAAGGACAGAGTTGCCATTAAAGAAGATAAAGCAGGCTTTGCAGGAGAAGGCCAAGAGTCCCATTTGGAGCATGTGAATTTTGAGCTGTCTGTTAAATTTCTAAGAAAGATGTCAATTAGGCAGTTGGAAATATGTCTGCAGGTCAGAAGGGAGGCCTGGAGGTAGGGATTTGTGAATCAAGAGCACATACATGGAATTGAAAGCCATGAGGTTGGAAAGAATCATCAAAGATGTGACTGTGGAAAGAGGAGAGGTCCCAGGACAGAGTCCTAAAGAGCCCAGATAGTAGAAAAACAGGTGGATCCAGCAAAGGAGACTGAGTACCCAGGGAGGTAGGAGGAAAAACAAGCATTTCTTCATCTTTACACCGAAATGGTCACACTACACAGGGAACTTTTTTTTGTAACTACAGTCCAAGAAATACATCAGGGACAGGCAATTAAAAGGTAGACTGCAAGGTGCAAACAGAGAAGGCAAACTCCAGTCTCCTCATCCTCGCTTGGACCAGAGTGGATCTGTGTTTTCTTGATCCAAATAGTGGGATACTGCATAAGATTTCATTTATCAGAAAAGGTGGTAGGAGCGGAGGAGATAGATTCCCACTGCTTTAAAAACATGAAAACCATTGCCCTCGATCATCTTTAAGTCCTATGATGCCTTCCAGCTCTAAAATTTGATTCTACTCAATTCTAATTCTAACAAAGAAAGAATTTTTTAATGTCAAAAGCTACTCACCACAGTCCACTGGTAGAGTCAGGGTGGAGATGGGGCATTTATGTTGTCTCTCTTGCCTGAGATTACCCATTTGTGATAGAAATTAAGTCATATGAAAATAGAAAGAAGAAAATAACAATACGCCTTGTGGAGTGGGAAGTCAGTTATGTTTTAAATATGAATCCAGGAAATGTTTTATTAAACAGCTAAGGCATTTACCGGCTTAGACTAGAGAATAATCCTGCTCTAAATCCCACTAACCTCATGAGCATTCTATTTATCTCTGAAAGCCACAGAAGCACATTCCAAGAAAGTTTCTTGCTGTACTACACTAGCAGAGCCAAAGTAGTACATGCTTTTACCCACAATTGTCAATAATAATAATAAATAGTCACTGTTTACCATGCATTAAATGTGCGCCAAGAATTTTGTCATGCTTTCTATGTGTGTGCATTCACTCAACTTTCACAACAATCCCAAAGTAGGTATTCCTAGGCACTCAATGAATATTTGTTGAAAGATATCATGACTGAGACCAAGAACAGTTACCTAGCTGGCCAAGTGTGGAGCTGGGATTAAGTGACTCCAATGCCAGTGTGCTCGATCACAGTATTTTAATGCACTGGATCTTAATATCGGATGGCGTGGATGCTGTGGTTTGGCCCATGTAGCTCCTTCTGCATTCCCCCAGCTGGTAGGAGTGTAGCTGCTGAGGGCTCACAGCTGAGTCTGTCCTTGGACCGTCCCCTCCGCCACAGGGATCTGCCCCACCAGAGGTTACTTCCCGTCCTCAGGGAGGCCCATAACCAGAAGCTGATAGGTGCAGGGACACAGAGGCACAGTCACTGGCCTCAGTTCCAGACCCCTCTAAAGGGCCATGCTAGCTCCAGAGTTCCCAGATCAATTCTCACTCTGCCCAATCTGCTTTGCTCATTCACCATGGAACCACTCCACAGGAAGCCTCTGTCTCAGGGTCTGTGTCTCGGGGAACCCAACGAAGACATTGACATCTGCAGAGATCTGCTTTGGCTACGCTTTCTATTCATTCAATAACCAGCAAGTGGTTATAGAGCTCCAGGTCTGTGTTTGAGTTCTTATTTTGAGTATTGCCTGTTCATAACATTTGTGCTTTTCCTATGAGATTGTCTTGTTTTAAAATTGACAGGAGTTCTTTTGCATATTCTGCATACTAATCTTATATTAGGCATGTGCGTTGCATATCTATTCTTTCTGTCTGTGTCCTGTCTTTTAACTTTTTGATATCTTTTATTATGCAGAAGACTTTAGTTTTGGATTGTTAAATGTATGGATCTTTGATGCTTGTACTTCATGTGTACTGAAAATCAGAGAAATGCAAATTAAAGCAACAATGAGATCCAATTTCACACTGACCATATTAGCAAAATTTTAAAAATTTGATGATCACAAGTGCAAGTGAGAGTGTGGAGAAGCAGAAACCCTCCCTCCTATTCTGCCAGTGGGAATGTAAATAAGTACAATTTGCAGAGCATTTTAGCAAAATCTAAGGAAGCTAAAGATGGTCACATCTGTAACCCTTTAGGTACTTCTTTAGGTATTAACTCTAAAGAAACTCTCACATTTAGGTGTGAGGAGGCGTGTACAGCAATGTTCACAGCAACACTGTAAGAGCAAAGGATTGAAAACAACATAAATGTCTGCCAAAGGGAAATGGATAAATAAATTATGGAATATTCATACAGTAGGCTATCTTAAAATCCTCAAATGAAATAAACATGGATAAAGCTACAAAACAATATATAGAGCAAGCCAATTGCTAAATTATAACTTTCATATTAAGTTTACAAACCTGGCCAGGCGCGGTGGCTCACGCCTGTAATCCTAGCACTCTAGGAGGCCGAGGCGGGTGGTTCGCTCAAGATCAGGAGTTCGAGACCAGCCAGAGCAAGAGTGAGGCCCCGTCTCTACTAAAAAATAGAAATTAATTGACCTACTAAAAATATACAGAAAAAATTAGCCGGGCATGGTGGCGCATGCCTGTAGTCCCAGCTACTTGGGAGGCTAAGGCAGAAGGATCGCTTGAGCCCAGGAGTTTGAGGTTGCTGTGAGCTAGGCTGATGCCACGGCACTCTAGCCCAGGCAATGGAATGAGACTCTGTCTCAAAAAAAATAAATAAATAAATAAATAAATAAATAATAAATAAAGCGATACATGCATAGATGACATGCTTATATATGTGCAAAATTCTAAATAATCTCCCCCAGCCCCCCAGAATCAAAAATTAATAAGTGAGTTTAGCACAGTCAAAGGTTACAAGGTCAGTATAAAAGTTGTATTTCTATGTATAGCAACCAAAAATGGTAAAATTAAAAGAAATATTTACAATAGCAACAAAAACATAAAATTCTTAGGAATGAATTTCACCGACAATAAACAAGACCTCTTCACAAAAAAACTACGAAACAGTAGAAGGGAACAAACAGTAATCAAGAGAAATTAAGAAGACCTAAATAAATGGAAAACATACCTTGTTCGTAGGTTCGGAAACTTGATATTAATGTCTCAGTTCTCTCCAGTCTGATTCACAGACTCAATGTAATCACAACCAAAATTCTGGTAGGGTTTTCTCTTTTTTTTAGAAATGGAATAACTGATTCCAAAATTTGTATAGATATACAGAGGACCTAGATTAGCTAAAATACTCCTGGGGTGGAGGGGGAAACCAAAAGTTGGAAGACTTAACCTACTGGCTATAAGGACTTAGTATAAAACTACTGTAGTACTACTGGTATAAGGATAGACAAATCATCAGACCAGAATAGAATGTCCAGAAATAGTTCCACACATATATGGTCAATTGATTTTTTTGTTTTTTTTTTTAAGAAACAGGGTCTCACTCTGTCACCCCAGCTGAAATGCAGTGGTCTGATCATAGCTCATTGTAACCTCAAATTTCTTGGCTCAAGCAGTTCTCCCACCTTAGCCTCCCAAGTAGCTGGGACTATAGGCAAGCACCACCACACCCAGCTAATTTTTAAATTTTTTGTAGAGATAAGGTCTTGCTCAGTTGACCAGGCCGGTCTCCAACTTCAGGCCTCAAGTGTTCCTCCCACTTCAGCTTCCCAAAGTTCTGGAATTAGAGGATTGAGCCATCATGCCCAGCCTATTGATATATTCTTTGTAGTACACAAAATTTACCATCTTAACTATTGTTAAGTGTACAGTTCAGTAGTGTTAAGTAAGTGTAATCACACTGTTGTAAAACAAATCTCCAGAACTTTTTCATCTTGTGAAACTGAAACTCTATGCCCATTAAATATAACTTTCCTTTTCTCCTTCCCCCCGATAACCACCATTCTACTTTTTCTTTTTATGAATTTGACTGCCTTAGATACCTGATATAGGTAGAATTATACAACATGTCTTTTTGTGCCTGGTATATTTCACTTATTGTAATGTGCTCAAGGTTCATCCATGTTGTATTATAGCATGTGACAGGGTTCTGTTTATTTTTAAGGCTTAATAATGTTCCATTGTGTATATTAATATATACCACATTTTCTTCATCTATTGGGCCATTGGTCAATTGATTTTTTTTTTTTAATAAAGGCACCAATGTAATTAAATTGGGAATGGAAAGTCTTTTTCAACAAATGGTGCTCTTTCACCAGCTGCACATCCATATGGGAAAAATGAAACTTGACCTTCACCTCACACCATTCACAAAAATTAACAGGTCATAGCCTAAATAAAAACCCTAAAACTATAAAACTTCTAGAAGAAAACATGGGAAGAGATATCCTCAAAACCTTGAGATAGGCAAATATGTCTTAGAATAAAAACAACAACCATTAAAGAAAAAACATTGATAAATTGGACTTCATCAAGATTAAAAACTCTCATTTAGTGATATATGCATTTACTTTATTAAAATACATGGGAGAAAACATCTAGAACACACGTTATCTCATTTTAAGCAAGTAAAACTGTCTAAATATTTGTATTTTCCTTAACGTAGCTATATATTCTAGAAAAAAAAATCAACCTAAATCCTGTAGAATTTTATTATACCCCTTCTGAAAATGAAGCCACTTATCTATCTGGGGAGTAAGAGCTTCAAACTTAATAATAGAACTCACTAGGCAATGTTTAAGTTTCCTTTCAGTGACTAATTTTGTGTGATTTTGTCACCTACTAGTCATGAGATCTTGGATATATCACTTTTTTTTCTTTAGCCAGTGTTTCTTGAATAACTAATGTGAAACCTCACAGTTCACAATCCTGCAAGGGGGACTTATGAAAAATTAACTTTATATAATGTCATAAACACTGGTTCTCATTTAATTTCTTTGAACCTTACCCATCTGCAAAATGGGGGTAGTACTTTACCTTTCTATCTAATGCAAAATGATTCAGCAAAGTAGAAAAGTATTGTACAAACGCAAGTTAACGCTGTTTAAGGTTATTTTATACAATAATGATATGGCTTTTTCTTTTGGCAAGAAAAATCATGATTTAAATTATAATTCTTGCTGTTTTAGAGTCAGTAATTGACGCAGCAACACTTTGTAGGAGTGAATTTGCTGGAGCATACATTTTACTTTTGATTAAATGTTTAAATGCATGTTTCTAAATTTGATAGCTTATGTATTTAGAGTTAAATACCTCATTTTCTCTTTACTATCACATTTAAAGAAAAAGTGGTTTTTCTAGGCCGAGCATGGTGGCTAATGCCTGTAATCCTAGCTCTCTGGGAGGCCGAGGGTGGGAGGATCACTCAAGGTCAGGAGTTCAAAACCAGCCTGAGCAAGAGCGAGACCCCGTCTCTACCAAAAATAGAAAGAAATTAATTGGCCAACTAAAAAATATATAGAAAAAATTAGCCAGGCATGGTGGCGCATGCCTGTAGTCCCAGCTACTCGGGAGGCAAAGGCCGAAGGATCGCTTGAGCCCAGGAGTTTGAGGTTGGCTGTGAGCTAAGCTGACGCCATGGCACTGTAGCCTGGGCAACAGAGTGAGACTCTGTCTCAGAAAAAAAAAAAGAAAGAAAGAAAGAAAGTGGTTTTTCTCTATAGAATTGATCTCTGTAACTGTTATGATTGTAACTGCAGCAGGTCAGTGAAACAATGCAGAACAGCTTAGGGTAGCATTGCCAGCTTCCAGACCAGACTAGGGTAGCTGGAGGGTAAGATTACTTTCTTTAATACCCACTGAGATAAGTTTAACATTGCAACCAGGTAGGGAAATAGACAGGAAAATCCTTAGAATGAAACGAACCTTAGAGGTCATTTAATCCAACTCATTAGGTATATAGTTGGCCCTCCTGGGTTCAAGCCATCCTCCTATCTCAGCCTTCCAAGTAGGTAGGACTACAGGAGTGCACCACCACACCTGGCTAATTTGTTTTTTTAAGAGATGGGGTCTTACTGTATTGCTTAGGCTGATCTCAAATTCCTGGCCTCAAGCGATCCTTCTGACTTGGCCTCTCCAAGGTGCTGGGATTACAGGTGTGAGCCACCATGGCTGGCTAGAAAACTGTATAGAATTATGTTAGTCATGTATCCACACAATAGCTACAATTTATGGAACACCCAATATGTACCAAGTCTTATATTATTCTAATTCAGCAGTTCTCAAAGTGTGGCCACAGAACCCTGCAGGTCTCTAAGACCCTTTCAGGGGGTCTATGAAATCAGACTATTTTCATAATAATGCTAAGATGTTATTTTTCTTTTTGACTCTGTTGACATTTACACTGCTGGTGCAAAAACGCGGCCATGGCTGGCCTCTAAGCTTTTTAGCTTAGTCTTTCTTGATTCCTTCTTACTGTAACAAACCCTTTTAAAAAATGGTTTTTAGGCCGGGCACGGTGGCTCACGCCTGTAATCCTAGCACTCTGGGAGGCCGAGGCGGGTGGATCGCTCAAGGTCAGGAGTTCGAAACCAGCCTGAGCAAGAGTGAGACCCCGTCTCTACTATAAATAGAAAGAAAGAAATT
>CAUYRT010025938.1:0-25106 GCA_963574885.1 Lepilemur ruficaudatus | reverse complement strand
GGAGTTCAAGACCAGCCTGGGCAACATAGTGAGACCCTGTGTCTATAAAAAAGATTGAAAATTAGTCAGATGTGGTGGTGTGAGCCTGTAGCCCTAGCTACTTGGAAGGCTGAGACAGGAGGATCATTTGAGCTCAGGAATTTGAGGCTGCAGTGAGCTATGATTGCTCCACTGCACTCTAGCCTGGGTAACAGAGTAAGACTCAGTTTCAATAAATAAATAAATATTCTAAATAGATAAAAATTCAGGTTGTCTAAATTTTTCTGATTATGAGTCAATGTAATTGGAACTTTAATATTCAAATCAGAGTAGATATTATGCCTTACCTTTTGAGCAATGAAATGTTGATGATACAATTAATCTAAGTCATATCACATATTTGTAAAATCTATGTTAATAAATTTTACTTCACTGTAAGAAGTAAGATCATCTCTAAAGACACAGTAAGTTGCTTATCTAGACATCAGTGACCAATTTTTGTTTTTACTCAATGTTATTATTAAAAAATAAAACCCTTTATCCATACATAGATTTTTGTAACTTTTAGAAATACAGAGGAAATTTGACCAGTAGCCATTACCCTAACATACAAAGAGGGAAAGACATCTCTGTTACAGGAAGTTGATTACTAATGAATTAATAACTAATAATGTAATTGCACTACCTCCCCAAAATAATTTGGTGAAACAGAAAAAATTATCCTTACCAAGGTGAACCTGGAAACATGTAGCAATGCTGTGTGGGAGCCTTGTGGCTCAAAGGACACATCATGGGTGCAAAGCAATTTTCTAATTTTGCTAGAAAATTATATAATAAAAAAAGCTTCATGTTGTTTCTTAAGATAATGTAAGAACTCTTTCAATTTTATACTCTAATGGTCTTAGTCTCTTTCAAAGTATGTAAGTTATTTCCTGTCCTCAAGAAGCTGTTATATCTTTGTTTAGTCCAAAGATATATGTGTATTTTTTGCATTACATTCTTTATAAAGCTGATATTAAAGGGGGCACTGCAAATTAAGGTATTCATCTTGAGTCCTTTTTGAATAGAAATAGGATTGTACACAGGGAAAGATTTTTTAATGCTACAATTAAAAACATTGAGCTCTACACTATTTTATATCATTTTTATTAGAAATATATTCAATGTGAGATGTAGCAATAAAATATTAAGCCTGATTTTGACATATCAGGTGTGTTAGTGATCTCCATTCAAGGCTGGCCATTATCACCTTGTTTTTTCTCAATTGGTATTTGGAAAATTTCTTTTTAAATTGTCTTTAGGATTTGTTGTAAAATGGCAGTAGCGGTGGCAGCGTATTTTTATGGCTCTTCTCAAATATCCACATATAAGCAGACAGAATGATTAACGAGCCAAATTAAACACACATGTTCAAAATTTATAACAAAGCTAGATGGCAAATTGCCTCCAAGAACTGCAAATTATAAGGTAGTAGGATTAAGCTGGCAATACATAGCAACTGTGTGCAATCTCTACCTGTGCAGAAGAAAGTAGAGGGAAATAATGGGGTGACTGACGGAAGTGAGAACATGGAATCCCAAAATAGTCAACAGGTATGCACTAGAAGGCATGAAAGACCAACTGGAAATTGGCAGCTGAAATAGGGAGGGGTTTTCTCACTGCAATAATGAGTGAGTGCATGTACTCCATGGAAAGGTCTGAAGAGACCTGGGCAATTTATGTCATGTGAACTCTTGAAACTGACAGCCAAGGCTCTCTTATAGAAGGGTACCACACACTAAACAGAAACTTCTTAGAGTAGAACTAAATTAAGCAGGGTAAGGACAACAAGATGAAGGAATAAATTATCTAGAATGAAAATGAGCTTGAAAATAGAGCCAGAGAATTTTATAAAATAAACCATCATCTTTTTAAATGCTATCCAAAATTTCTGTAAAGTTGAAAACGCTATCTGATACAAGCCCTCTTCTAAGAGTTTGTGAAAACTACACATGTATATGAACAGCATAAAAAAAATCAGTGTCAAATTCCGTACAAAGTTACTATAAGGAAAAAAGGGATAAAGGGGAGCAATATTTCCGTATAGAAAAGAAAAGCCTATCAGAAAGGCTCAAAACAAAAGAACAGATTAAAACTCCATTGGACTATTTCAACATAAGCTAAAATATATTCAGAAAAATGGCAAATTATGTGAAAAATCAATGTATTTCAAATAAGAAAAATTTTAAATGAAGTGGCAGACTCAAGAAAGAATTCGAAAACAAAGAAAATATTTTATATACAAAGACTAAACTAGAACAGGAAAAAGGGGAATAAACACAATAAATAGTGGCCTATTAGAAATATAAGCTAAAAAGAAAATAACAATCTGAAGGATTTGAGTGAAAATGACAAATATTGATGATAAGCAAACGAAATTAAGAGGACATGTACCTGAGGAAGTGAAACGTAGGAACCTCATCCACACCTGGGTGTCATCTAAATCAATAAATCTTCAAACTTGAGCCTGAGCCTGATGTCAAATAAGATAAGACTTTTGGATGATTTTATAAACGAGTGCATAAATGATAGAAGAATACGATTAATGTTTTAGAGGGTATGTTGAGGAGTTTAATTTTTTTTTTTTTAACATTCCTCCCATCAAGTTAGGGAACTCTGTCCCTTTCTCCTGAATTTGGGCAGGCATATAGCTGCTTTAACCACAGAGTATGCGGAAATTCCTAAAAGATCTTGTAACTATCCACCTTATTCACTGGGAACAGTGAAGCCCTCAGTTTCCTTGTAAAATATCAATCACTCTAAGACCACCAGAGGCCACCTGTAGGTGCTCTAGCTAACAGTCCTGGCTAAACCTGGTCTGTAGTCACCCAAGTCCAAGCACCAAATAAAAGTGAAAAATCTGTCTCAGAAAGCTATTCTCTAGCCCCAGACATTGTGGAGTAGAAAAGAACTGTCCTTTTTATGCTTTTTCCAAATTCCTTACCCATGAAATCTGCGAACCTAATAAAATCTTGTTTTGTGCTATTAAGTCTTCCAGCAGTTTGGTATGCAGGAACATATACCTGGGGCATCATGAGATAGTGTAGCACATTTCCTGGAATTTGAAGAAAAGGAAAACAAACCTTTTGGACATTCAGGCAAAAAAGAGCATGTGATTTATGCTGAAAAGAAAATTAGATTATCATTAGACTTTTCAACAGCAATGCCTTATTTCAGAAGAAAATATGAAAGATTCTCAAAGAAATAAAATGTGAGACAAGCTATTATATTCAGTAAAACTGATCTTCAATTATAAAAAGACACAAACTGTTATCAACACATAAAACTCAAGGGATATAGCTTCCTTGTTTTTATCCCAAGATATAGTCTAGAGAATGAGCTTCAGAAAGCAATAATGACTAGAGAAACATTAGTTTAAGGATTTGTGTTAAGCAGTAAATACAGAGTTGCATGTAAAACTGAGGTTAACTGAGGATTAAATTGGAGAAAGTATACTATGTAATAAACCATAAATCTGATAATGCAGATTTAATAAAACAACATATGCAGGCGAATGACAAAGTCATGTTAATGAATTTATTTTTATTGTATATATTTAAGGTATAAAATGTTTTGAAAGACATATACATAGTGAAATGATAACTACAGGCAAATCAATTAACATTTTCCTCATTTCACATAGTTAATTTGTGTGTGTAAGAGCCCTTAAAAATACTCTCTCAGGATACAATAGAACATTATTAACTATAGCACTTATACTGTACTTTAGATCTCTAGATTAGTTCATTCTACACGAATGAAAGTTGAGGCCAGCATTTCCACATTTTCTCCCTCTCCCCACTCCTGATCACTACGGTTCTACTCTCTGTTTCTATGTATTATTTTCTTTTTCAAATTCTACATACAAATGAGATTGTGAAGTAATTTTTTCTTTGTCTGGCTTATTTCACTTAGCATAATGTCCTCCAGGTTCATCCATGTTGTTGCAAATGGCAGTATCTCCTTCTTTTTTAAGTCCAAATAATATTCATGTATATGTGAGTATTATTCAGCCCCCTCTATACACACACACACATTTATTTACTCACCCCAAAATTCCTTATCTATTCATATGTTGATGGAGGGCATTTAGGTTGTTTCCATATCTTGGCTACTGAGAATAATGCTGCAATGAACGTGTAAATATGGGAGTGCAAATACCTCTAATGAGGTACTGATTTCATTTCCTTTGGGTATATACTCAGCACAGGGATTGCTGATTCATATAGGAGGTCTATTTTTAATTTTTTGAGAAACCTCCATACTATTTCCCATAATGGCTATGCCAGTTTACATTATCACCAATAATGTACAAGTGTTCCCTTTTTTCCACATCTTTAATATCACTTGTAATTTCATGTCTTTTTAACAGTAGCCATATTAAAACAAATGTGCTCATAACTTGATGCTTTGATTTGCATTTCTCTGATGATTAGTAATGTTGAGAACCTTGTCATATACCTATTGGCAATTTTTTAAAGGCTAGTCAAGTGAAATGGTGACCATTTTTATGTCTTCTTTGGAAAAATATTCAGAATCATTGCCCATTTTATTATTGGGTTTTGGGGTTTTTGCTATTGAATTATGTAAGTTTCTTATACAATTTGGATGTTAACCCTTTACCAAATATATATAGTTTGCAAAATTTTCTCTCAACCTATAGGCTTTTTCATTTTTTTACTATTTCCTTTGCTCTGCAGAAGCCTTTTAGTTTGCTGTAGTCCTACTTGTTTATTTTTGCTTTTGTTGCCTGAGCTTTCGGTGTGATATCAAAAAAAAATCATTACCAAGGCCAATATCAAGGAGCTTTTTCATGTTTTCTTCTAGGAGTTTTACAGATTCAGGTCTGGTATGATATAGGAGTCGAAGTTCATTTTTTTGCACGTGGGTATTCAGTTTTCCCAGCAGCATTTTTTGAAAAGGCTATTCTTTTCCTATTTTGTCTTCTTGGTGGCCTTGTCAAAAATTAGTTGACTGTATATCCCTGGGTTTATTTCTGAGCTCTCTATCTGTTCCATTAGTCTATGTGCTTGTTTTTAATGTCAATACCATACTGTATTGATTACTATAACTTAGCAATGTAATTTGAAATCAGAAATTGTGATGCCTCTAACTTTGTTTTTCTTCCTCAAGATTGCTTTGGCTACTTGAGTTCTTTCATGGTTTTATACAAATTTTAGAATTTTTTTTTCTATTTCTGTGAAAAAGGAAATGAAATGAAATGGAATTTTGATAGGCATTTCATCAAGTCCATATATCACTTTGGGTAGCCTAAATATTTTAACAATATCAATTCTTTCAATCCAAGAATATGGGATATTTTTTCATTTATTTGTGTCTTCTTCAATATCTTTCATAATTTTTAATAATTTTCATTGTACATATCTTTCACCATCTTGCTTACATTTATTCTTAATTATATTTTTCTTTTTAATGATATTATAAATGGATTGCTTTCTTGATTTGTTTTCAGATAAATTGTTGTTGGTCAAAAGGAATAGAACTGATTTTGTATGTTGATGTTGTATTCTACTAATTCACTGAATTCATTTATTAGTTCTAACAATTTTTTTGTGGTGTCTTTAGGGTTTTCTACATAAAAGATCATACCATTTGCAAACAGGGATGATTTTACTTCTTTATTTCTGATTTGAATGCCTTTTATTTCTTATTCTCATCTGATTTTTCTTGCTATTACTTAAAGCAGTACTATGTTGAATAGATGTGGCCAGAGGGGGCATCCTTGCCTTGTACCAGATCTAAGAAAAATAGTTTTCAGTTTTTCACCATTGATGGCGGTGGTGGGCTTCTCATAAATGGCCTTTATTATATTGAGGAAAGTTACTTCTATATCTATTTTGTTGGGAGTTTTTGACATCAAAGTGTGTTTAACTTTGTCAAATGTTTTTTCTGCAACTATTGAGATGATCATCTATTGAGATGTTCCTTCCCCTTGGTGAGGAAGGAACAGAGTCCCTGTAAAGCAAGATCCCAAGAGTGAGGCTTCAGAGCCCTGCTGGAACTGCCTGCTGGAGTTCACCGGCAACTGCTTCTACACACACTGAAGGCCACAGAAGTTTGGGGGCTTGGTTTCAGGACCCCTTCCCCACCCGCATCTGCTTTTCCCTAACAAGGTGAGGGCCTTGTTTATGTTTCATGCTGTCAATGTCATGTATCATATTGATTGATCGGTGTATGCTAAACCAACCTTGCATCCCATCACTAAATCCCACTTGGGCATAGTATATAATATTTTATTTTGTGCTATTAAATTTGGTTAGCTAGTATTTTATTGAGAATTTTTGTATCTATGTTCATCAGTGATATTGGCTTCTGGTTTTTTGTTTTTAGTGTCTTTGTCTGGATTTGTTATCTTTTTTTATGAGAAATAAAATTTTTTTATATACTACAGATAGCAATTTTAAAAATCGGGCTTTTAAAGCTTAGAGCATTGCATGCACACAACCCACAGTTTCTGCACAAGTATATGGAAAAATTTAGCCATGGAATCTGTCAGGCCTGAGCAACAAGGCACACATCATATATAAATGAGGTGGTACTGATGACAGCTGGTTTTTTCATATTAGAAAGAAATGCAGATGTCTTTTTTTTTAATAGAGTGTCTTTTGTTCTTTTGGGTAGATGGGATTCCTCAATCAAATGGTAGCTCTACTTGTATCTCTTTGAGTTATCTTCATATTACTTTCCACAGAGGTTGTACTAGTTTGCAGTACCACCAGCAGTGTATGAGTGTTCCTATCCCTCCGCATCCACATCAACATTTATTGCTTTGGGACTTTTTGATAAAGGGCATTCTCACTGGAAATAAGTGATATCTCACTGTGGTTTTGATTTGCATTTCCCTGATGATTAGGGATGTTGAGCATTTTTTTCGTATGTTTCTTGTCCATTAGTCTGTCTTCTTTTGAAAAGTTTCTATTCATGCCCTTTGCCCACTTTTTGTTAGGGTTGTTTGATTTTTTTCTTGCTGATTTTCCAGAGTTCTATATAGATTATAGTTATCAGCCCTTTATGGGGTGTATACCATGGAATTCTACTCATCCACAAAAAAGACAATGGTGATCTAGCACCTCTTGTATTTTCCTGGATAGAGCTGGAACCCATTCTACTAAGTGAAATATCACAAGAATGGAAAAACAAGCACAACATGTACTCAACATCAAATTGGAATTTACTGATCAACACTTAAGGCACATATAATAATAACATTCATTGGGTGTAAGGCAGATGGGAGGGGGGCGGCGGGGAAGGATATATACACACTTAATGGGGGCAGTGCACACTGTCTGGGGGTAGACATGCTTGAAGCTCTGACTCAGGTGGGGCAAAGGCAATATACATAACCTAAACATTTGTACCCCTATAATATGAAATAATAAAAACATAGAATTCAATGTTAACTGCTCCCTAAGGCTCAGAAAGCTGTCCAGAGTGGATGGAAAGCCCTATAATGGACTACGATCTTCTTGGTGAGGAAGAATGAAATCCTAAGGGGAATTCTCTGTTGCTGGATTTGAAGATTGAGGAGGCCATATGCCAACAGCCAACAGGTGCAGGTAGTTTTTAGGACTGAGAGCAACCCTTCATTGACAGCTCACATGGAGACGGGGTCATCAGTCCTACAATCTCTGGGAACTGAATCATGATGCAGCCATATGCAGACCTTGCAATAGGACTCTGAACTTCAGATGAAAATTCAGCCTGACCTACACTTTGGTTTTAGCCTTGTCACACCCAGAGCAGAGAACCCAGCAATGCTGTGCCCAAGCTTCTGGCCTACAAAACCGTGGGCTGATAAATATGTATCATTTTAAACCACTAAGTTTGTGGTAATTTTCTATGTAGCAATGGAAATAACTACGTTAATCTTTCAAATAGAGATTTTAAAATCATCTTTTTTCTCATGTGACCAAAGGACAGCAGCAATTATTTTTTTAGTATTTGTATAGTACCTCTAAATTTGAAGAAAGTTGTAGAGAGTGATGTTGATAAGACATTGAGCTGCTACCATGAAAGTTTATGGAATAGGAAATTGGAGACAATAGCTGCACTCCAAGCATATTCACATGCACCACAGATTTAGAGCTGTGTATGTAGAACTCCTGTAGTATGAATACACATTCATCATTAAATTGTATTGTAGAATGCATTTTATTTTATTAGAAATTTTCTAACACACTTACTGAGGCTACTTCTTGCAATACATTCTAGATTATGTTTAGAAAATAAAAAAAAACTACTATATTACCTGATTATGACTATGTGCCAGGCACTATACTAGATACTTTATTCATAATGTTATATTTAATCCTCCAAACAAAGGGAGAGAATTAAAATGAACAATGAAGGCAGGATTTGTCTCATAAGCATCACCAAGAAGATGCCATATATTCTGGTGTTCAAAGGAAAAGTGGCCTCTAAAGTAAAGAATTTTTAAAAGGTTTTGATGAACAAAAGGGCATTTGAATTTTGACTTATTAGAATTCGTGTCTTTGGCTGAATACAGAATTATGAAAGTTGTCATTATTTGTCATTTTGGCTTAAGTTTTATAGCTAGCAAGCTTCCTAACTGTGACTGTTTCTTATCCTTAAGATTACCACAAATATCAGCTTTTGAGCTTGTACCTGGTAGACATATTCTGCTGACTCTCTGATAATTTTTTCAATTTATCTTCCATTTTCACGTCTCTTTTTAGCTATGTCTAATTTATTTATTCAGAGTTTAAACTTTCAGATTATACACCCATTCATTTCTTGAAGTTCTATTTGTTTATTTAGAAAATCTACGTTATATTACAATCCCTTTTTATTTTTAATCAATTAAAATATTAACTTTATTATTTCTCACCTGTTGTTCTATTATAATAACTTAGAGTTTTAAATTCTATTCTTTGTCATATCTGCTGACACTTGGGAGGCATCATTTGCTTGTGGGTTTTAAAGAATTGTTTTACAGAATGGCATTTTAGGCATTTTTACTTGAAATTTTAGTATTTTCTTTGACATTTTAGGATTTTCACAGTTCCATAACTCACCAATTAAAATTCTGATTTAGGAGACCAGCATCATGAGTAATATAACCTGGATTCAGTAGTGGAATATATTTTAAAAAGTCTGGGGCTTTGTTTTTTTATGAGTCTATCTTTTCCTTTGCCCAAAAATCTAGGCAGCTGTAAGCTTCCTTGGATGGATAAATACAAATTTACCTCTTTTGTTTAGATAAGACAAAGCATAGTTGTTCTTCTGTGGACATTGAAAGTTGATTCCTTTACCCCTAGTGCTTGTATCTGGTCCAATAATATCTGTGTTTATATAATATCAGTTTGCAAGATTCCTGCTCTGACTTTAAGCCCTCTTCTTTTCTCATGCCCATAGATATCTTTCTTTTGAGCATGACTATATATTTTAATGGAAGCCATTCCTCTTTTAGACATCTCATCATTTTGCTAGGACCAGAAATTATTGTATAATTGTGGTCAAAAGCAATACAATTTGAAAAAGTCTGAGCTACTGTATGAATCTTAGCAAAATGATTTAAATTCTTTGAGCTTCAGTTTCTCACCTGTAAAACTAAAATATCATTTTCCATTTTTCCATTTAGAAGGACTATAGTAAGATTAAGTGAGGATGACTTGTTTGCTTTCTGTTGCTTGAGGAGACAGCCAGTTAAAAGTCCATTTATAAACCTAGGAGATGGCTATCTGGCAAAGACTAAGACAGGAGTTGGGTGTTCTTTCTTAGAAATCACTGGGACTATGGATACACTGCGAAAACACAAATACTGATTATTTGCAGTATCACCATTTCATAGAGAACTCCTAAGTGGAAAACTATGCCTTTAGACATGTACTTACCAAACTCAGGCAGAAAGTGATGAAAATATATTTGACCTTAATGACACTTGTTATAAGTTTGAAATCCTATACAATAAAGATGTTTTCTCTCATACCTATTAGGTTAAAAAATTGCATATTAATGTTGTGCTGGTGCCTGCACCACTGACTCATGAATGCCAACTGTTAAATATTCAGAAATTTTGTGAGCAGTTGGTTGCATGAAATAGACCATGGAGGAAATATTTATAGCACAGAAATTAACAAACACTACAAATCAGGACATTAAGTAATTAATTAATTAATTTAGAACTGATTTACCAGCCAACAGTGCATATAAGAAAATGATAGTCATTTAATTCATTATTTAATTATATTCCATTTGACGTTAATTCTGATAAAATTTTCTCATTTTAACAATTTAAACTATGTCTAAAATTATGAAAAAAAAGACCTATACATTAAACCAGAACAATTTGTGGAGAGGTTGAAAACCTAGGATATACTGAAAGCCTTAGAGTTACTTCAGGTTTCATTTCACTAAAGTAAATGCTACCACTGTTAGGCTGATGTTTTCACTTCCCTCACATGTAAGAGGGTCTCATTATAAAAGCGTAGTGTCCTTGCAGAAACTGTTAAACTTCTCAGACTAGGTTTGGTGGTCTCAAAAAAAAAAATGTTGAATTTGCATCTGAAAATAATTCCTATTATTAGATAAAACAAAATTTAAGTATGTGGCAAATACAATTTCCTGAAACATTTCTCTAGAGGAAACTACTTATACCATTATGAAACACTCTTCCCCAATCATTTATTCTGGTTTTTTCTTCTATCAATATTTTGGTTTCCAGTTATAAAGGTAGTTAAAATATCCAGTGCATCCTGCTATCTGATTTCTATCACACTAAAGCTATGTTTGAGTAATGACTACTTGTATAACTTCTTGTTTTACAATATCATTCCTAATCCTAAATCACTCTCAAAGCTAGTAATAGGTTCTGATGTGTCATGTCACTCAGTATAAAGCTCCTCATGTATTTTTGATATCACTCGGACTATGGCAAGATAACTCTCAACACAAAATTGCTCCTGTGAAAGTTCCAAAGAAAAGACTTTTGTAACAATGAGGGGTTTTTTTTGGGTTAAAAAAAAGTTTTAACCCAAGCTAACTTTCGATGAATAACCACTAACCCCTGACAGCATCTAAGACAGCATCATGTAAACCACTTCTCACCTTTTTGGATTTTTTGGATTCTTCATGAGTTTTCAGCTCCTTCATTTTCAGCAGATATTTACATTGAATCAAAATTATTTAACTCTTTATTTTTCATGTACTTTGAGGTTGTCCAATAGCCCAATATACATTTATGCTTTGCCTTACCAGTGAGTTTAAAAACTGCTGGAGGGGCCAGATATATTTTTAGTATTCTAACTTTTCATCTAATCAAAGTGTCTAAAATAATGTTTAGTACTTAGTGGGTAGGCAGTATGTGCTGAAAGATTCTTACTTATTTGCCAAGTATGCATAACAGGTATACTAAATCTAGAAGATATCATATGTAACTAGAATCATTATTTTATAGTTATTAAAATGGAACATTGCAAATGGCTTTGTACATTTAAGGATCCATAATGCTTTCAAAAAGGAGTCAATAATTTTATGATGATAAGACATTTTAAATGTTTTTAATAAATATGGCATGTCAAGATCCATCAGGCTGATCAAATTAGTCAACAAATTCTCCTGTTAGTTTGGTTTTATGATTACAGTTTTGTTTGGTGATGGGAATTGTCAAGGCGTATAGAGGTTTAAAAAATTTGGCCAGGCCTCTATAACAGAAAATATGAAGGATTTCAGAAAGGCTGAATATAGAAACTGATTTTATCAACAGGTAAGACTAAGGTCCAAACCAATGAGAAGGTAGAATCATGGAGATCTGACAAGAGGTACTGGAGTTGGGAAAAGAATTCTAATATCTGGAAAAATAGGGTTATTAGGTTGGTGCAAAAGTAATTGCGGTTTCAGACCATGAATTTTAAATCATTGTAACTGGGCTCAAACACATCTTTATTCATGAAAATAGGAACCATTACAATCAAAACATTTTTGCCAATGAGAAATAAGTTTGTTTGTTCCTGCAGTGTAAAAATCCGTGCTTTGAGATTACACAAACTCTTGGAAAGCGTTTTCTGCATCCTGCTGGTTGCGGAACTGTTTTCCCTGCAAAAAGTTATTGAGATGCTAGAATTGAAGAAGTGGTAGTCAGTTGGCAGAGGCCAGGTAAATATGGCAGATGAGGCAAAACTTTGTGGACCAATTCATTCAACTTTTGAATCATTGATTGTGCGATGTGTCTTCAGGCATTGTTGTGGAGAAGAATTGGGCCCTTTCTGTTGGGCCCTTTGTGTTGATCCATGTTGGCAGCAGGTGTTTCAGTTTTGGGTGCATCTCATTGATTTGCTGAGTGTACTTCTCATATGGTTTTGCCAGGATTCAGGAAGCTATAATGGATCAGACCGGCAGCAGACCACCAAACAGTGACCTTCTGTGACCATTTTTTGGGTCAAGTTTGGCTTTGGAAAGTGCTTTGGAGCTTTTTTTTGGTCCAACCACTGAGTTGGTCATTGCCAATTGTCGTATAAAATCCACTTTTCATTGCATGTCAAAATTCAATCCAGAAATGGTTCGTCACTGTTGCATGTGAGAAGACAACACTTCAAAATGACGATCTTTTTGATTTTCAGTCAGCTCATGAGGCACCTATTTACCAAGCTTTTTCACCTTTCCAATTTGCTTCAAATGCCAAATGACTGCAGAATGGTCTGCCTTGAGTTCTTTGGCAGCTTCTCATATAGTTGTAAGAGGATCAGCTTGGATGATTGCTCTCAATTGGTTGTTGTCAATTTCCAATGGCCAGCCACTGCACTCCTCATCTTCAAGGCTCTCATCTACTTTGCAAAACTTCTTGAACCACCACTGCACTGCACATTTGTTAGCAGTTCCTGGGCCAAATGCTGGGTTGATGTTGTGAATTGTCTCTGCTGCTTTACCCATTTTGAACTCTAATAAGAAAATTCCTTAAATTTGCTTTTTGCCTAACATCATTTCCATAGTTTCAAATACATATAAAATAAACAACAAATAATAAGTCATTAGCAAAAAACATAAAGTGAGAAATTCACATTAAAATGATGCATAATATAACCACATTTATTGAAGAGTGTACTCCAATATCAAACAGCAATTTTCAACAATGCTAAAACCGTGATTACTTTTGCACTAATCTAATATATACTAATATATATGGAACTGAACTATTAGCCCAGAAGAGATCATGCTCTAAAACAGAATCAAAGCAGAGTTACTTTAGCAGAAAGAATATTAGATTCAGGCACTGCAAACCAGGGTACAAGTAATGGATGACATGAGAATGACTTGCTTTCTAGACGTTTGTATAGTCTAGGGTTGGGAAAGAGTCTATAGATCAAAATTAAATGACTTCATCTGGGAAAGAAAAAAACAAAAAGAGTCAGAAGATCCAGAAAGATCCTTACAGTCCTGTTACATAACTTTCAAATGTGATGATCTACAAAAAAATTTCTTAGTGAGGTGAAGGATATGCAGATTTTGATCTGTATGTATCAAGTTCCTCATGGATGTCTACCTCTGCCTCTGCCTTACCCATTCCAAAATTTGACGATTTATTCAGAAGACAGAAACAGAATCACTGAATTACACAATACCAGCAGGCTGGTCATAGTATATTTTAGCCCAGAAAGCATTTGAAGTTTTCAGCATATCTATGTATAAACTGTTAAAGTAGTGTTTTAATGAGAGTTAAAATGATCAAAACATTTGCATTTAGATATGCACCGATTCAAAAACTTGCTTTAGATTTCTAGAATATTGCAAACTTTATAGGCAACACTAAATATTAAGCAATGCATTAGAAAGTAATTTGAATTAATCCACTCAAGTATATAAATCATACTACTGGTTAAACACTCATAAGAAAGTGTTGATAACAACCTCAACTGATTCACGTATATATATTTCTTAATACACATGTATTATTTGCTCAGCTCAAATTTAATTATAAGATTTCTAAATAGAAGTAAATCATAAAAAATTATTCACAGATTTTACAAGGCAAGTGCTTATTATCACTAGATTTTGTTGTGTAGGAATAACTATAATGGAAAAAGTAACCCAAAATACCCCTTGTAATCCATGAAATAAAAAAAAAATCATGTACTGAATGTATGTTAGTGACATTGCATATTAAAATAAGAGTGACCTGTGAAAATGCAGTATTGATTAGAATAATATTATTTCAATTTAAAAACATATCTTCAGAAAGACATATTTTTTTAACTCACATAATTTATCAATCAAAATAACATGTTGGTATGTTTTTTATTTTTATTTCATGTAAAAGGTATTCTTCAGAACAAAAATTATAGTTAATATTATCTATATACAAAATCTTTTATCTATTCTCCATTAAATTGAAATTAATATTTATATGTATAATATTCTACTAATATTAATCTCAGTTTAAATTGCAATACAAATATAAAATTTTACCAAAGTAGAAAATGAGGTTAATTATCTAATACCTGTGCACCCCTGACATATTCTCTTTCAAGTATCTTTATTATTTCTCCAACAATAGTCTGTTAGTTATTCCCACTGATTTACTGAATTTAGATTTTAGGATAGACACTGGATGCATTAAACAAATAAACCAAATCTAATTATATATGTTATTTTACTTAAGCAATTTAAAAAAAGACAGAAACTTGTCAAAAATTTTGAACAAATGATCTCAATTATTTAACTGAAAATAGTGACAATACCATACACAAAAAGGACAATTCAAGTGTTCATTCAACAATCTTATAAATATGTTTATATAAAAAAATAATAAACAGATGCAATATTTTTAGAAAAGTTAAGTATGACACATCCAATAACATTATGTATAAAATAATAACCAATAACCTGATTGATGAAAATGGGGAAGAAAATAGTCAAAGATAAATTGTATCAAGCCAAAATATTAAAAATATTTTAAATTATGGGTTATGGTTATTAAATAATAGTTAATTATAAATAATGTCAACTAATTTATATTGTTAACTAGTTAAAAATTAACTAATAAAACTATATAAACAAGTGACCAATAAAGTAGGATATGTACAGATAACCAGGAATTAAAATATTTTGGTACTAAAGATATTAATGAATACACAATAGCTACCACACTTTAACATAATTTAAAGGGAGTGATTTGAATTAAGGATTTAAGGATTCCTAATTCTAAGCCTGGCTACATCTCTATCTCTTTGAAATCACGGCAATGATTAGGAGACTTTATTAAAGGGAATAAAATTGCAAGTATAACTAGCGTGTCTGTATTCATTTTATGAACCCACATGTGAGGAAGTCAACTTCAGCTAAAGGCTCTACACTTTAAGTGGAAAGTAAGATACTTCTAGATGGAGAGGAAGGATTTTGTAGTATGGACTGAAGAAAGAACAAAACTGATACCTGTTGATAAGGAACAGAAAGAACTCAATGAAAGGTTCTGTGAAGAAAGGAGATGAGCTGCTCATGAGTAGTGATTATTCTTTTTTTAATTTTTTTATGTTTTCTATTTCAGCATACTATGGGGGTACAAATGTTTAGGTTACATATATTGCTTTTGCCCCATCTGAGTCAGAGCTTCAAGGGGGTCCATTCCCTGACATTCACATTCCTTTGAGTCTTGGCTTAGCATAACTGAGAATGCGTAGCATTTTAAGCATGAGCCAAAGCTTTCCTGGACTATTCTGTAGCAAGCTCCTCAGTCTTGCTTCCCTTGCAGTGTCCCAAATATTCCTCCTCTTCAGTGACAACTACTAACACTGATCATGACAATTAGCAAGGGATAAAACATGACTCCCCATTTCCCATTATTATTGCCTGGGAATTAGTACCATTAATGCTACTGTAAATAATGGATGTGCCAGTCATCATGCCCAACAAATGCAAAGGGGGTAGCTCAGAATAACAAAATTGAAAATAAACTGACTATAAAATGGGAAATACTTATGAATGCTACTTAAACTTTCTAAATATCCTTCATGTTACATATACTGTGGCAACTTTTATCCTTTTCTTTATTCTTTTCCCTCTCTCTAAGGAGATTTTTTTTTTATGTTTCACCATATGTGATAACACATCATATGAAAAAACATCAACAGTGTTCTATTTTCTCCTGTTACCTTCCTAGGCAATCACAAGATAGAATTTATTACAATCACCATTGTTTGTATTGAGAAAATTATACAACTGTCTTCTAAACACCCAATGTTTGTTTTCTTCTTTATATGAGAAATTTAATTTCAAACATGATATATTAGATAACAACTAAAATTTGAGACTTTAATAATTAGTTTAGTTTGAGCAATTGACCTGCTATACTTTCCAATGAAGTGTTACAATTTTTATGGTTTTATTTAATTTTTTAAGTAAGTAGTATTAAGAGCAAGAGACATCTGTCAATTATTTTTTCAAGCTAAAGAAGGCAAAGAAGAAAATGATAATGTTGTTATAGAAACTAGTAAAATATGACACAGAATGTTTTAAATTCTGTGAAGCTAAAACTCAAAAAACACCATGATTAAAGGGAATAACCAAACTATATTTAGGTACAGAGCACAAATACTCTTGATACAAATAAGAGAAAAGTTAAAGCATAAAAATTAAGATGAACACAACTGTTAAATATAAGGTTTAAAAATAGTATAAACATAAACTGTTAATATAATTTTAAGCTATAGAAAAGTCTGATTTATAATGAAAATGGAAAATATATGAGTTTCCAAGAACAAAATATTTTGAAAGTCAATGATTTCAGATCTTTGACTATTAAATACTTCAATATTATCACCATATGAGGATACAATTACCACCCCTGACAGTATGAGCAAAGTTTCTTGTAAGATTTGAGTCATTAAAATAGAAATTGCAATTTAAAATTGACCCTAAATAAATTAAGTAGTTACTGATGACATTTATAAAATAATGTTACTTTTCTAAATATTTCCACTCATTTTGGAATCTACTGCAATTGTGTGGACTAGTTATCTAAATTAACATCTAAAACACAATCCAGAAGAATAAAGTGTCCTGTTCTTTTTGTTTCTTCCTTGCTGCAAACTAATGCTTCCAGAATACCTTATATTAATTTTTTAAATTTCAGAATATTGCAGAGCACAAACGTTTTGGTTACATGACTTTTGCACAGTTTGAGTCAAAGTGATAAGTGTGTCCATCACCCAGATAGCGCATATTGTACCTGTTAGATAAGAATTTACCCATCCCCTCCTCCCCCCTCCTCCCACTTGATTTCTGTTGAATTTTACTACCATACGTACACTTGAGGGTTGATCACTTAATTCCAGTTTAATAGTGTTAATTTAGATCTTTAAAATGATTTTCTTGTTATATTGTCTTACATGTTTAACATTCTATACATTGCAATAGTTTATTATAATCATTTTACTATATAGTTTGTACTTTGTATATTTACTTTATTTAGAAACCTATACAATTAAATAAAACAAAATACTATGTTATTCTAAGGAATTAAAACTAACTAGATATTTTCAATAATCTATTAGCTTCCTACACTAAAACCATGACAATAATCCTAAAGAAAAGCAGTCACAAAGACAAAGATAAACCAAAACAAGAACATAGACTGTTCAATTTTCTCATCCATTCTACATTTATTTTGATTGTGTAATATTTGAATTTGACTTTGTAAGATCCAGGGGTGGGAAACCTGTGGCCTTGGGGCTATATGTGGCCTTCTGGATCTTTAAGTGTGGCCTTTTGACTGAATCCAAATTTTACAGAACAAATCTCTTGAGGATCTGGAGGGCCAATGTAGCCTTGAGGCCATAGTTTCCCATCAATTAAGGAAAAAAATTCATCCAAATTATTTAATAAATACTTATTCAGACATTTTTTAAAAATGGCCTATTGACTTGCTAAATCTGTCTTTTATTCATACCTTAAACTGTGGTGGCTGAAGCAGATCATATAACTCTCTCTCTCTCTCCCCTAAATCTTTATCTTCCTTCTCCTGTTAGAAAGACACTATAAAGAGCATATATAGTACCTCATTTAGTGTTTATTTAGAGAAACTGAGAACCTAGGATGTTAAATGACCTGCTTAAAGGTCACACAACTTGCTTTTGGATGAGTCACACCTAGAGTTCAGTGATCTAGTTTCCTATTTGGTGCCAAGTGGCCCCTTAATTCCTAAATAAAGAGCAATTTCCCAGTAATTATAAAATTATGAGCAGATGTTAAGTGAGCAATGAACTACGAAACTGTATAAACATGAATAAAGTTTAGAGTGGTAATCAAATAAAACTTATAACAAAGCACATTTAGCACATGCTTGACAGTATGCACAATCGCTATCATACCACAAGGTAATTGGATATACATAGTAAGCAGAGATCATAAAAGACTGCAATTTGTCTTTTAAATGGACAATTGTATTGTTCTATCTTCTTAATTTTTTAAGGCCTAAGTCATAAGTTATTCCTGATTCTAGTTTACATTTAGCTGTGTTCAGTCAAACTGTGCTTAGAAAGATTTTATGAGGCACAAACATACACACGTTCACAGGAACATTTTGAGGGTACGCTGCAGATAATTGAATAAAGCAATCTATTCAAAAGCACAGTGGGGGTTGGAAAGGCCTCTAAAAATCCAGGACCCTACATAGACTAAGGCTTAGGGGGGAGTTACAACAGTTTCCAGCAGTGAACTATTTTCATTCAAAAAAAAAAAAAATTAGCACAAAAGTTCCTAACTTTAAAGGAAATGTTGGTTCTTGCTTCAAGTAATAGAGATTTGCCAACTCGAACTGCTGAGGTTAAGGTTAAGGAAAAAGTACAATGATAAGCAGGCTAAGAGCAAGAAATTGAACTTTAAAAAATGCCAGAGCAAAAACAGGAGGCAAAGAGAGAGGCAGGTTGAAGCAGTTGCCCTGTGTAGTGGAGTCTTTGCCAGTCAGAGCCAAAATACATGCTATGCCTATCTCATTCTTTGATCTTCCTTAAGTTTAGAACTTCAGGAAAACAACAGATGACAAGTTAAAGGAAGATCACTGCCTACAGCTTGCTTTCCCTTACTTTTGCTAGTTTTCACATAATGCAAGAAGATGTTGTTTTCTTAGAATAATACTAGTTTACAGTTTGTTTGCTGCTATTTAACTGATTTGTCCACTTTTTAGCAAGTGCCCATGGTTTAAGGAAAAGTTTATCTTAAATGAACAGGGAACAGCAAAGTAAACTATAATAGTACAATTGATTTATAACTCTTATGGACTTCTTTGAGAAGAAAAGATTATTTCAGGTCTCTCAGGGCTTAATCCCCACCAATGCCTTTCTCCTTCCAGAAACTTTTCAAAAGAAGATAAACTAATGGCCAACAAACAAATGAAAAGAATGCTCAACATCTCTAATAATCAGGTAAATGCAAATAAAAACCAAAATGAACGAACATTTAACTCCAGTGAGAATGGCTTTTGTCAAAAAGTCCCAAAACAACAAATGTTGGCATAGATGCAGACAGATAGAAACACTCATACACTCCTGATGGGACTGCAAACTAGTACAACCTTTATGGAAAGTAATATGGAGATACCTCAAAGAGCTAAAAGTAGAACTAACATTGATCCAGCAATCCCACTACAGGTATCTACCCAAATGAAAAAAAAAAAAGATTTTCTATAAAAAATTATCTGCACTCAAATGTCTATAGCAGTACAATTCACAAAGACGTGGAAACAACCCAAGTGTCCATCAATACATGAGCAGATTAATAAAATGTCGTATATGCATATCATGGAGGACTACTCAGCCATAAAAAAATGTTGATCTACCTCTTGTATTATCCTGGATGAAGTTGGAGCTCATTCTTCTAAGTGAAGTATCACAGGAATGGAAAAACAAACACCACATGTATTCATCATTAAATTGGTACTAATCAATCAACACTTATGTACGTATATGGAAGTAACATTCATAGAGTGTTGGGCAGGTGGGAGAGGAACGGAGGGGATAGGTAAACTCACACCTAACTTGTGCAGTACTCGCTGTCTGGGGGTTGGGCACGCTTGTAGCTTTGAATCCAGCAATGCAAAGGCAATTTATGTAACCAAAGCATTTGAATCCCCGTAATACTCTGAAATAAACAAAAAAAAGATTATTTTAGGAGCTTTTGACTCTGGTAAATAGAAATGTGAAAAGGAGAAGTAGATATTAAGGATTAAAGATGAGTATTTTAGCGAAATTATTTTTAATTTATCAGACTCCTATGGCAGTGCTTTTGTGTTTGTAACGTTTTAATGAATCATGAAATCAATTTAATGGATCACAACCAGCATTTAAATGGTAACTAGAACACAATAAAAATATAGTAGAAACTACCAGTGCATGATTTATAGTAAGGATATTATTTGATGAAATGTTTGCTTCTGTTTCCTCTTGGGGTGTGTGTGTGTGTGTGTGTGTGTGTGTGTGTGTGTGTGTATGTTTTGGCTTACTGCTATGAAATGAATGTTTTTGTCCCCCTCACCCTACCAAAATTCATATGTTGAAACTCTATTCACAAGTGTGATGGTATTTGAAGGTGAGGCCTTTGGGAAGTAATTAGGTTTAGATGAGCTCCTGAGGGTAGAGCCCCCATGATGAGACTAATGACCTTATAAAAAAAAAAGGAAGAGAGGGAGATCTCTTTCTCAGCCTGCATGCACAAAAGTCCATGTGAGTACATAACCAGGAGGAAGAGGGGAGGACCCTCACTAAGAACCTGACTGGCACCCTGATCATCAATGTCTAGCCTCCAGAACTATGAGAAATCCATTTATTGTTTTATCTACTCAGTCTATGACAATTTGTTATAGCAGCTGAACTGACTAAAATGTTTACTATGCTAATTTAGTTTTTTATTTGAGGCAAAGAAAAACCAACAAAAATCTACTCCTCTCCAAAAAAACGACACTTTGAAAGTTATTTCCCCACTCCCCATCCCCAGGTGTAAACTGAAAAAGATTAACATCCATGAAATGTGCAAACAATCTTTTGGGAGATGAAGTCACAGTAACCCATCAAAACTTTACTTTCCAATTTCACTCTATTCTCTCTCTATAAAAGTTTTCCTTCCTAATTTGATTTCTATTTTTATATGCTCTTACAGACACAGACAGCACCACACTCATTTAAACTCACACGAAGAGTAATCCTGTAGTACGTTACGCTTACAAATGCAAATTAGCTCAACTTTTTTTTTAACAGCTTGCTTTCCTTTATTCTCATAATTATTTAAAATTGGTAGATCTTTAATCACAGTTTTTCAGAACTAGGAATATATAACAATGACGGCCAACTGCCTTCCACTCACTTTTTCTATTTTTATCTAAATATATCTACATCAAACACATACACATGTATACACACACCAACCACAAAAACAGCAGGAAACCTTTGGAAAGTCATTATTATCATCAGGCTTCAAGACCATCCCCCTACCTATTTTCTATTCATAGATAAATGGGCAAAATAGCAGCATTCCATCTGGTTTATCCCACTGGGTTTCAAATATGCCATCTGGCCCATTTTCCATAATTCTATTCATCTCTTCCAACTACCTACTAAGACTGCAGAAGAAATCCTGAATATACCTGCTACCATGAAAAGTATTTATTGAAGTATTATTCATTAAGGTCATATTTCTATACAATCTTTTCTGAATTATGGTTATTTTGGGATGTACTTACCCCTGAGTCCTTTAATTCCATGGAATGAGAACCATCACTCTTTAACACACATCACGTGAAAGAACAGACTGGCTCACATCTCCTTGTGGCAAAAGACTGACCAGTACTACTGCTATTAGAGGGTAGAAACATCCACATGATTTTGGGGAGAAAGAATTATTAATAATATACATATCATATATGTACAGTCATATGTCTATTTAAAATAACTTGTAATACAAAATTATTTTGCAACAGCCACCAAAACTAGAATTTTTCTAAAGTCTTCAATATGCAATGTACAATGGATATACAAACTAGGAGCTATTCAGTTTGGTTAATGTTGTTGGATATTTTTTCTTTTTTTATCTTTTACTGTCCTGGGTTAATGATTAAAAGCTATGGTGAAACTTAATAGGCCTTTTGCTGGGAGAGTTTTTTATCCAATTACTTATGGAGCAACAAATATGCTATGTGAAAAAAAATGTTCAGTGTTAAAAGTCAGAGATTATAGCTCAGAGAAGCTTAAGTGATTCTGTATCACTCAAGATTGATGCAAGTAATAATATGGGTTAAGGGGCAGGTGGAGGTAGCAAAGAGGGCAATACGTTTGTTTAATGGAGTGTCTTTCTCTTAACATTACTGATGAAAGAGGAGGGTGTTATCTGCTGGTACACACTTAACTTTATATGTTTCTTTGTTTCCTTATTCTCAGAATTACAGTTTCTTAGAAAATGTGCAATCACTAAAACTAATATCTTTATCAATGTGTAAGTCCAATTTTCATTTTTAGATGCTTAGTTACACTAATTCTTTTGAAGGACCAGTAGAATAACAGTAAATTAAATGTGCATATGATATTCCTTAACTATTTCATGTCATGAATTAAGATCTGTCTATCTATCATCTATTTATTTCTATTGTGGTAAATATGCATAAAGTGAACTTTTCCGGTTTTAACCATTTCCACACGTATAATTCAATGGCTGCCACCACTGCACATCTCCAGGACTTTTTTCTCTTCCCAAACTGAAACTCCATACTAATTAAAAAATAACTGCCATTTCCCCTCCCCCAGAAGCTGGTATTTACCATTCTACTTTCTGTCTCTGTGAATTTGACTACTCTAGGTGGTAGATTTCACTTAAATGAAATCATGCAGTATTTGTCCTTTTGTGACTGGTTTATTTCACTTAGCATAATGTCTTCAAGGTTCATCCATATTGCAGCATGTGTTGAAATTTCCTTCTTTTTAAGGCTGAATAATGTTCCACTGTAGGTATAGACCAGATTTTGCTTATCCATTATTTTGCTGATGAACAGTTGAGTTGCTTCCACCTTTTCACTTTTATGAATAATGCTGTTATGAACTTGAGTGTATAAAAATATCTGTTCAAGTCCCTGCTTTAAATTTTTGTGGGTATATACCTAGAAGCGGAATTGCTAGATCAGATGGTGATTCTATTTTTAGTAGAACTAAGCAACAATGAGAAACCTGGCTCCCAATATTTGCTTATTTGCTCAATTCTAATATATATATAATGGCTTCAGAATTGTTAGCCTATACCCAACAACAAGGAAAAAATCTTCTTATTAACTAGAATACATTTTTATATATACTATGTATATATAAAGTACATAAACTATAAGTGGTGTAGATACCACTTATTTCCAATGATACTTAGGTGATAATTTTTATTTCCCATCCTTTTCAGTGAAGTTGTTTTATACGTTTGTAATATAGACGGATCCTTTTATTACATTTTGCATTTTATTAATATCCTAGGATATCCAACCTCCTACATTTTCTCTTTTAATTTGTATACTGTAAGATTTACTTTTTGTCCTGTAAAGTTGTAAAAGTTTTGACAAATGCATAGTATTATGTATTCAAGATTCCAGTATTTTACATAATAGTTTCCTGCTCTAAAATATACACTTTGCTTCACTTACTCCACTCTTCTTCCTCTGAACCAGTGGCAACCACTGATCTGTTTACCATCTCATATAAGTGATGTATATTGTATGTAGCCTTTTCATACTGTCTTCTTTGACTTAGCAATATGCATTTATAATTCATCTATGTGTTGCATGGTTTGATAGCTCATTCATTTTTATTGCTAAATAGTATCTCATTGTACAAATGTAGCACATTTGTTTATCCATTCACCTATTTTGAAGGACATCTTGGTTGCCTCTAGTTCTTCAAAGTTGTGACTGAAGCTTCTGCAGACATTTGCATGCAGGTTTTTATGTGCATGTAAGTTTTCAAATCATGTGGGTGTAAATCTATGAAAGTGGTATCTAAATTTTATGGTAACACTAGCATTATAAGAAACTGCCAAACTGTCTTTCAAAATGGTTATACTATTTTATATTCCCACCAGCAATGAATGAAAGTTCCTGTCTAGGTATTGATTTTAACCAGCAATTAGGCAGTTCCAGAGATAAAGAAACAAAACTATATTCTGCATTTAAACAACATATTAAACTTCCTCAGTTATTTATTTATATGACATAAAGGTAAGTTGTACTGCAGTAGCAAGGACAAAGTTTTGCAGAGAGACCTCTGCTAACTCACAACAATGACTGCAAACTCACTGAGAAACTGTGTGATCTCAGGGTAGGGATTATCCTTTCTGTGCCTTAATTTTTTATCTGTAAAGAGAGTAATCTGGTACCTCTTCTCTAAGAATTTTGAAAATTTGGAAGAAATCATGTGGGCTGAAAACAATCATAAATGCATTTTTTCCCACTAAAATCTAAGGCTAATCTCTCTTGACTTTTACTATTGCTCTGCCTTTCACTGACTTTACCTTCAACAGTGAATTTTTCACAAATAACTTTTGATATTTTAACTACAAATGTAACTCTGCACTGTTAATTCTTGGCAGATGGTCTGAACTCTTACTTAGCAGAGTAGACTGAAGAAATATAACCATAGGATATGTGTGTGTGTGTGTGTGTGTGTGTGTGTGTGTGTGTATTCAATAATAATACCACTAGCCTCAGTGGGATCTAATAGAAACACTTGTAGTTCTCCTGATCCATATTCTTTCTTCACAACCAAAAAGAAGTCCGACCATCTATGCACCCAGCAACTGTGTGGCACTTGTTAACTCTCTCTTTACTATTGCTGAGACTCATTTCTGTCCCTACCATTTATTCTCTCTGTGTCTCTCTGTGTCTCTGTCTCTCTCTCTCTTTCTCTCTCTCTCTCTCTCTCTCTCTCTCTCTCTCTCTCTCTCTCTCTCTCTCTCTCTCACACACACACACACACACACACAGTCTCTTGCTTTATTTCCTTGAAATTGTTCTTTGTAATTCTGGGTAGTCTGGGACTGGAACAAAGGAATTAAGAACACATTTGTTTCTTTTGTTTTTCTTTCATTCCCAAGGAGGGCTT